>JAUCMT010000068.1:21686394-21698847 GCA_032357475.1 Enteromius thamalakanensis
CGTACGATTTAGAATAAATCGTATGAATTCGTACGAGTGAGGTCGTACAAATTCGTACGAATTGCTGTGAGATCAGGTTGTATCTACAGCTGTAATATTTCTGTAAGTACACACATGTAACAACCCTCAGAATGGTGTAAGTACAAATGTGTAAAAGGACATAACAAAAAATGTTTTTTTTACAAAAAGTAGCTACTGTTACACATTTGTACTTACACATACTATTATCACGGTTGTTACACGTGTGTAGTTACAAAGTATTACAGCTAGATACTATGTACTAGTGTGTAAATTGTGGAGTTCTGCTTTATTAGGCTTGGCCACAGGAGGTGGTGTGACTACATGTAACTAATCAGGCTTCAGCTGATGTCCAGTTAGCAGTGATCAGTCTTTAGTAGCCCTTGGCTTAGTTTCAGTGCCTTTTAATCAGAGCCAGCATGCTGTGAGTGCTGTGATGTCATCCATTTATCACGCCTCTGACCGCTGGTCAACTGATTGGATATTTGTCAGATCTTCATTATCAGTACTGTCCACTAAAAAAAACAAAACAAAACAAAAAAAAAAAACATAGTGGGCCAGTAATTGGATGCTAATTGCTTACAAGAAGATACACAAACATGACAGATTATTCAGGGTGTTGTTGAAAATAACTTGTTTTTACTGATAGATGATGAAGCTCTCATGGAACACTAGACTAATCAGGCTATATGAGCGATTTGCTTTCATCCCTGTTTATCCTCTTCTTCCTCTCTTTGTTGATGTGATAGCTAGAGGAGCCAATCTGTCATGGTTAATTATAAACAAATGACAGGAATGCGACCGTTGCATATTGGATCCTTATTCTTTTGTCTAAAATGTCTTGTACATGTCATGTACACACTGACAAAAAGGTACAAAAGTTGTAACTATAGTGGTACCCTTTTAAAAGGTACGTTTGTACCTAAATAGTCCATTTTGGTACCTTTAAGATACTTAAAGTGTACATATTTGAATCTAATAGTGTACCTTTTGAAAAAGTACCACCCCAGTGACAGCTTTTGTAGCTTTATTTCTGAAATTGTAGAATAAGTGAATGACAATAATGCACAGGCTTTAGCTCCTTGATTTTTCTGGAAGAAATGCTAAGACTTTTGACTCTTGTGTTCGCAGTTAAACCCAAAAGGCAATACAGTTAACTTAAATATACGTAAAATCACCCCTTACTCCACATAAAACCCTAAATGCTTTGCTTAGCACTGAAAGAAGAAGAGACACATGGCTTGCTTGAATACCGAAGAAAGGGCTCATACGATTACAAACGCAGGACTGAGGCGTCGCAGCTCTCCAAAAGCAGTTACGGAAAAATTACATTTGAGGTGTGCTGTATCCCTTTCGGAAATATTACTATGAAATTTGGGACATTTTTCAACTACGCCTTAGGCAGCACAAATAATGAATTTTTATTGTTCTGCACAGACAATCCGTTCTGAATCTAGTGGAGGCTGGAAGCTTTTTAATCTCCGGCTTCATTTCCTATCGCAGTAACCATTTAGAAAAGTTCCTTGCCGCTTTGTGATCATGTTACAACCCTGGGGAAGCGAGCAAGTGATAGCACCGTGCTGTAATAATGAATTATTATTTCAAGCCTGTGCATTTCTGCACAGCAAGTTGACGTTTTCAGGGTAACAAAGGGGTTTTTACATCAGAAAATGTAGTTTTCCTCTCTGCTCGGCTTTGGAAAACGTTCCCCAGACTAATCAGGTTAAGTAAGGAAAATCCCTGCCTTGGCAACACCTACAGCCTCTGATCCTTCTTGAAAACATTCTTGAACTGCTGAGCCACAGTCACTGGCCTTTGATCTGCAGCGTAAACAAATGCAATCTGAAATTTAGATTCCTCTGGCTTTTGATCTGATTCCAGCAGCTGCTGATGTGACTGACACTATGATAAATGTGATATTGGTGCAAGAGGTCCTTAGATTGGCCTTCATAGGTTAAGAAGGGAGCAGCGGTGTTGATACAATTGGTTCCTGCGAGAAATTGAAAACTAGTTGAGAAGCTATTTACACTACTAATAAAGACAGCCTAATCTCACCATAATCCGTACATATTTTACTTGGTGGCTAATTCATACAAATTCATATGACCTCACTCGAACGAATTGATACAATTGTTGTTAAATCGTGTGTATTTTATGAGTTAAACGACTTAGGAAGTTCTCATAATACCATATAGCAGGCATTGTTCAAATAAGTACAAGCTAGAAAGGAAAAGAAAGGGTAGGGTAAAGTTTTTGTGTTGTTGTTGTTTTCATGTGTTATGATGTCAAGTAGTGTTGAAAGAGATGGGTTTTCAGCAGTCGTTTGAAAGTTGTAAGGGAGCTGGCATTTAGCGATAGCGATGGGAAGATCATTCCACCAGCCAGGAATGATATAAGAGAATGTTCTGGAAAGTGATTTTGAGCCACTTTGTGATGGGACAATGAGGCATTGCTCACTGGCGGAGTTCTGGAGGGAGTGTAGAGTGGTAGCAGTGAGTTCCATATGTGACTGTTCCATATGCAAGCAGTATGCAAGGGTTAACTGTCCATCTTCTGAACCTTGGTTTTGAACCTCTCTTCTGTCAATGGTATTTCACTCATGATGAAAGAAAAAGATGACAGATTGAATGGCTGCCTTTGAATTTTCTTTCCCATACCCTGTCGCAGATTACAATGGGTTATTTGCCATCAAATCAATATGAAGCTCACCAAAATGAGAACAGGAGCCCAGTGCAAACATAAATAATTGTAATAGACTAAAAAAAGGTGTGATTCCTGAAGTAAACTTACCGTCAAAAGAGTTTCACAGCTTTAGTAAAAAAAAAGACTAAAATAAACTGTACCGACTAGTACAGCACTGAATTATATGTAAAGATAATTATATATTTTTGTTCAAATCATGATTCTAAAACGATGTATAATATAAATTGAAGGCATACCTTTGTCATCTCAGGTCTTAAAGTGTTTCTTATATACAAAATGCATATTTCAGGGTAATAAAATGACTTCATTTTATCCATCAGTTCAACTCCAGATGTACAGTATGTAATGGAGTACACTGAGCAGCCTCCCGTTTGTACATAGTGTATACTGTACAGTGAAACAGTGCAGCCAGGTGGCAGGAGCTTATTCAACATGCATTAAGATGATTACATGCACTGGTTAAAAACTGTCAACATATAGCCAAGTGATACATTCCCCCAAAAATAAAGGTTATGCCATTTATTTATTTGTTTATCATTCCCAAGCTGTATGACTGTGTACCATAAAAAAAGCTTTAAAAACAAAGCATTCCAAATCAGAATCATTAAAATCATTTTCTTAGCCAAGTCGACATGTTTATTAAACAGATTTAACTCAAAAGAACAATCTTTTCATGAATCAGGCATTGCTACCCTTTTAACGATAATGTGAGCCAAGCCAGAAGTCAAGATTTCCAGTTACAAACTATTTAAAATTCTATTAATTCCTGATATTGTGATAATATGATTTCAAAAGACATGAAGAGTCATATGGATTAATTATGATACCTTTTATGATTATTTTAAAATTTAAACCTCCAGCAGCAGGTGCATGGCGACCGGTGACTGAACTATAAGAGCATTTTAATGTAAAGGGGAATTATTCCTTTAAGATTTTGATGACAGCAATGTTTATATGTTTGATGAAGTCGATTGTGGTTCTGGAGTGAAATGACTGGTTCATTTGCACAAAGAATGAAGTGATGGATAAACAAAGTACTGCTGATATTTCCTGCTTTAAATCAAAGGTGTCAAAACGCTATTCCAGCCCAATTTTACCTTTGCATATGTGAATAAGACTCAGTGGGTGTAGATTCGTTTTGTATTGTGCTCACAAGTTGAATAAAGACCACTGCTATTGGCTGAATACCAATTCTGATTGATGTGCTCTGTATGCAAATGATATGACTAATGCAACTGGTTTTGCCACTAACTGGCAATATACAACTAGGCATATACCTGGTTTGAGTAGCTATAGTCATAGATGAATGCTTCCCAAAATACTATTAAGTTTGTTAGGAAAAACTATAGTATACTATTTTATACAGTATGTGAGTGAAATAATGTTTTCTCCACTGATTTTGGGTCATGACCCCCCAATTCTAATGGAGACCATTTACATGCATATAGCTGAATATCTTGTTTAATGACGGGATTCGTAACAATTCCAAAAGTGTTTTTATTCTCAAGGTCAGTTCAGTGCTTCCCACATCCATGTGTTTAATATGGCTCTAAATGGAAATACTGAATCAATATCCCTCCTCTGCATGTACAAAACACTAGCATCAGATGTCAGACTATGCATTTGCTCTGCCATCATCCCCCAAATCCTAAAAATGGTTGGCAGGCTGGCTGTAAATAGGGTCAAATAAAAGGTCTATATTCTGAATGATCACAAGGCGCAGAGAGTTATAGCCATTTGCTTAATGAACTCCTTTCAGAGTGAGCTTCTGTGTCATACTGACGATGATAGAGAGAAAGAAATCTGCCTCTTTCCTCTAAAACTTCCCACGTTTCAAGGGTGTGGAATGAAATGGGATTTTAATTGAACGGCGATAAAAAGAGGAAGAGTAGTTAATGTAAATTACTCATCTCTTGCTCTCCAAGTGCTTGTTGCTGCTAATATGGCTGTGAGGTGGTCGAACGATTGGAGTGACTCTAGTGACAGCTAAGCGAAGCTGTAACATTTGATCGCCCTCAAATATCACTTTACTTTATTTTGGGGCTTTTGCATCATTCCATAGACGGTCAAAATAATGACAGGAAATTGTTTAGGAGAGAGGAGGAAAATTGGATCAGGACAAATCACAAAACTAGACCCTTTGACCCTGTGTTAGTCATATGAGCACAATATGTCAGTAGGTACAGTACCACACACATTAAAGCGCCCCTATCGTACCATTTTTAAGGCTGAAATGCAATGTATTTTCAGTTTTTTTACCGTTAAAATCACTGTCATTTTTTACAGTGAAGATCCATCTGAACCATATTTCAAGAGCAAGCGTTTGGATTGAATAATTGAATTGACAGACTAATCTTAAAGCTAACAAATGCCTCCCAAAACCCTTATGTGAAACAACCAGTTGTTTACATGTAATGAATGGGAATGCTAACAGCTAGCTCTCCCCAGGTACTAGAGATCATCTTTGAAAGGGTTACTAAGGTTGTTTCAGGTCATGTCCCAAGACCCCTTAATCCTTCCCACAAATAAACAGCGTGGATTATGTCAGTCATATAAATCTGATCACGCAGGTCTATGTGTTTATCTAAGCATGTTTATCTAAGCTCTTTCACCTCACGAGTGGTCTACACCAACACAATAGTGCATTTAAGGACGGCAAAGCCATTTTCTGTGGTGCAAGTACACTTACCCATGTAACTTCAGACAGGATTGTCTAGCACATAACAAGTGCATAACGGGATTAGAAGATCTGCACAGCTTAACGATTGCAGATCCATGGTCTTATCCTTCTCTTAGGGGCTAATGCTTGGGCCCATTTAGACAAACACCCTTAAATTGGCCCATCCATGACATTCTGACCATGTGGGTGTCCGCAATCCTTGAACGAAACTGTTTCACATCCAGTGCGACTTTTGTAGCTTGTGTCTGTTTTCACCTTTGAAACACATTGACAGTGATTTATTCCCACTTGTCTGTATGTTACCATAGCAACCACTATTTGAAGGTTGCAGGAAAAGCATATACCCCTGCAATGTCACACAAGACCAGGGTTACGGATATCAGCTAATTTGGTCAAAACAGAACAACTAGTCCGGCACTGTACAGAGATAATCTGTTTCGACGTGTCCTTGACTTTCTGAGAATGTTTGGGAACTATATTTAAGTAATAATGGAAGCTGACTTATCCATTTGTTATGAATAGCCTGATCTTTTGGTTTGTGTCCATGAATTTCTGAATAGAAAATAAATAATGAACAATTTTCAATTGTAAATGACTACTTTTTAAAAAAAATGTGAAAATACTGGAAAAAATATCAGACATTTAGTGGATAATTATTTATACCCTCAGCCCATCCAAGATTATAATTTTTTTCTCAGGTGAACAAGCACCATCTATCCATTTCGGAAACCATTTATCCAATGTTATGTTACTGGAAGGAAACCCCTGAATAATTATTTGGTTTTCATGAATGTATTACTGATAAATGACTGTGCCCTACTTTCCTGCACAGGTTCAGAGAACGAGAGAAACCCAAGTCACTGGAACAGGACTCAGGAGAAGGGCGGACGGTGATTCGCATTGGGATTGCTCCAGGCATAGTCAACGCCTGAGGCTACGACAGCAAGAGAGACTCACAGTCTTCAGTTTCATCACACTCAGAGACTCCAAAGGGTTCATGATCCTGAGGGACAATGATCCCAGGGGACCGCTCACAGTAGCAGCCTCAACTCAATCCTTAAACTCTTCCTCTCCGTTAATTTGTCATCATCTCTATCATCTCAAAACTCTGGTTTGCAGCAGTAGCTTGAGCTAAGGGTGCTAATACTAAAGAGTAGACAATATACTGGTTAAATATACTGGTAAGTTAATAATTAATAGTCAATCAGTTGAAATCTGAAACAATGGTTACTCCACCTCATAATGGAAATGTTGTCATTAATCATTTACCCTCATGTCGTTCCAAACACATAAAAGCTTTGTTTGTCTTCGGGAACACAATTTATGATATTTTGGATGAAAACCAGGAGACTTCTGACTGTCCCATTAACTGCCAAGTAATGAACACTGTCAATGTTCATAAAAGTAAGAAAGAATATCATCCAGCGGATATTCTCCAAAATGGCACTACAAAACGGCTGCAAAACAGGGCCTTTCCTATTCTCATTGCTTCATAACATTCAGATTGAGCCACTGATGGCAGATGGAGTATTCTGATGATGTATTTTTTATTTATTTTGTACTGAGTACATATCAACCACTCACACTTCAACATTACTGTCACAAACACAAGTACGTGACCGAAATAAACAAAGGGTAGAATGTTCTTGTGTGCAAAACAGAAAATAACAAAGGGAAGTATATTTTATATAATTTCCGTTTTTTATATACAAAATGTGAATAATTTTCCAGCTAACAATAATAATATTAATACATTATTCTGTCTGGGGTCAACAGTCAGGTTTAAGGAGGTGTTTTACTTTTTATGTAACAGTATATTAATGTACGATTATTTAAAAATGTCATGCTAAGATGTATTCCACTTTATAACCATGCATAAAAAACCTACTTTTAACCAACCCTAGTATTTCCAGTCCATTACTGTTGAAAAGTATTAATTTTTTTTAATAGTACGCCTCTATGAATAGTAGGATCTGTTTCCTAAAATCTCAATTTTACCCGCTTACACTATTGCTAAGCTGTTTAATCTTCAGCTGGCAGTAATGGAGGTCTGAAGGGGTACTGCTGCAAGCTTTCTGAATGGCACAGTCCATGATTACAATTGAAACGTGGATAATTGAAATGTGTCTGAATAGCAGTTAGGGTAAAACTTATGCCCTCTTTGTTATTCGAGTGTCAAGGTATGGGAGGAATTTTCAATTAAACTTTGTGGATTGCGGCCAACAAACGGGAGAAGACTTCAAGGCTAACTACAGACCTGACACTTGTCTGAGGTGGGAAGATTGATGGCGGCACTTTTAACATTTTAGAAGGGGCTCACCCTCCGTTAAAAAGGGGGCACTGAGGGAAATTTCACCAAATGAAAGCAGTCGGCTCGGAAATCCTCAGTGGAGCAACAGCAACATCGATCCTACAAACTCAGGAAAACAAGAGCGGGCATAGAAAAGCCCAAGAAAAACACAAGGGACCCTAAGCTTCTAGATTAAATTGAGGCTCAAATAATAATGCTCTTAGAGCCTTAAACAAAGAGCCATGAACAACATCACAGCTACAATCCAAAACCTGCTCTTAGGCAGACCTCTGACTAAACAGCAAAAGGTCTGGTCAAATTTGCAGCTTATTCTGGTCGAGAACCACCCACTTAAACAAAAAGAGATGGCCTATAAAGCAAACATCCACAGTGCATTTGTTTTTGTTTTTTTACCAGCTATGCATATAGATATGCCCTTTTTAAGAAAAAATACACTTTAGCTTCTGGAACAGGCTTTGCGTCACATCAGCCTCCAAAATCTGCTATTTCTGAACCAGGAAGACCTCATGTCAAAACTCAAGGGTGAAAATACAGTTTTCAAATCAATGGCAACTAACTAAATACTAGACTAAAACTATAATATATAGTCATTATAATAAATTGATCAATTTATTCAGTGTCTCACTACAGTATGTCTCTTCAAAGAGGTTCACAGATGACTACTTCATTAACACATAACTTATTAGTTTACCTTTGAACATAATTCTCAGTGTGTAAAATATAGTTGGAAAGTCAATATGTATGCAGTCACCATAAGAAGATTACCTGAGCGATGTTTTTCTTTTCCTGTATCCACATTGTATATTAAGGAATTAATTTGACTGAATTTGACACAATCCAAAGCTCATGTGTTTTGAAACCTGCTCCACTCACTGCTGTGAGTTTATGGGTATGTCATGAATCTTAAGCAACATGGCGCCATCTAGTGGAAAACACGAATAAGAACACTTTGGCAACACGAGAGCTAGTATTTGTTTAACATAGAAAGACGTTACATAATCTGTGTTCTTCTCATAAAACAATGAAATCTTTTAGAGATGTAGTGTTCACAAGCGTCACATATATTTTATTACAAGAACATTCATTTCTTGTAGGAAATTAAATGAAACTTGGAAAAATCTGTGGAAAATTGGATGGCTGAACTTACCTCTAATAACTTCACTTAGCATAAATATACTGTATTTAGTGTGTGTGCGTTCAGGCGGCACAAGTCTTGTACTGCTGAAATTTAGGAAACTATTAAAATAAATAGGTAATTAAAAAAACAAAAACATTAATAAAAAATAAAAAAGAGTCCACATTTATCCTAAAGGATGCTTGAGGGTTAAATTGCTGAACATTTTTTTAACTTTCTTTACACTTTCTGCAGAGTGAAACGCCCCTCTCCGCTGACTGGTCAGCCGAACATTAAGGCTTAGATTCTAATTAAGATTCAGACTCACGGCTGAAGGTCTGGAATTCATAGTGGATTTCTTTGGCCAAGGCCCACTGTAAGGCTGTTTGACCGGCATGTCAAACAACCAATCACAGTTTGTTTTGTTCAGCGTCACGTTTAGGGGCGTGGAAATGTCCCCACAACAACAGAACGTTGTGCAACAAGTCGGCATAGAAAATCCTGATGAGATGCTCGCGGTAAACATCTGTTGGAAGCATATGTCCACTTTTTAAGTCAGAGGTCAGAGGGGGCTATTACTCCTCTGCCACCTGCCTTACTGCTTGCTGGGTCGCAAAGTAAGTATTTCGTATAGTCTTAAAACCATACCCGACGTGTAAAACTTCAGAGATAAGCAGTGCTTCGCTCCCAGAAAGCTCTCTTTAATGATCAGGGAGCTTTCATAAGCAGTCCCCGCATCGTCGGACCCGCTCGCGCCGAGGTGGAGCAGCGACGGCGTTCATGGGGATCACAGCTCGATCTCCGGGATGAAACATCTGAACAGAGGAATCCGAGACGGGTGTATCCATATCTCGTTCCCCTTCCCCGGAGTCGGGGGAAGTGATGACATCAGGGAAATGCTGAGAACCGCTGACCTTCGTGCCATCGGTCATACTATGGCAGCAATGGTGGCCGCAGAGAGGCATCTTTGGCTGACTCTGTCAGAAATGAAAGAATGCGACAGAGTCTGCCTGATGGATGCCCCGCTTGCGCCCCAGGGCCTGTTCGGCGACACCGTCAATACGGTCGTCAAAAGGCACCAGCAGGCAAGCAAGCAGGTGGCGGCGGTTCCTCCCTAGCTGTGCTCCAGCTCATGGGACTGTTAAGCGGGAACAGTCCCACCTGAGTACCAGCTCCTTGTATAAGTCACACAGAGAGACATAAAAGTAGAGTGTGGCCTCGAGAGCTCCTCCCCAGCAGCAGGGGAGTTGGCGACACTCTGTAACAGGGCCTTCTAAGACTCAAAAAGACCTTCAGGAGAAAAAGAAGGCCTCACAGACTAAACCAAAGAAGTCCTGATGTGGGTGGCATAGGACTTCAGAGGGCAGCCCCCGCTGGGGTAGAGTGGGGCACTCCGCAGTTCACAGAGCCCATCTCTCCTCAGTGCCTTCAGGAGACTCACTCGTCAACCTCGCCAGTGTTACGAGGCACGAGCGTCTCCAGCGAGCATCTTACTCGGGTTCAGCCGCCCGGAAACATAGCGGCACCGAGGTGTTCGCCTTTAAGCTCTCAAGAGGGAAACAAAACTTCAACCGAGGGTGGGTTGTGTCCCTCCAATATCATCAGAAACCAGCCTCGAGAGACTGGTTCCCTTGGTAGACCATTTGGTAGCGTGGAAGCTACTGCCAAATGTGTCTCGATGGGTCCTGCGTACTGTAGAGAACGGTTATATAATACAGTTCGGTCAAGCTCCGGCAAAATTTGCGGGTGTTGTCCGAACGGTAGTGAATTCAGAGCAGGGTCTGGTGATGGAATAGAGATAGAAACTCTACTAAGGAAGGAAGCCATCGAGGTGATTCCTCCTCACGACATCGGGTCTGGGTTCTACAGCCGCTACTTCATAGTTACAAAAAAGGATGGAGGGCTGAGGCCCATCTTAGATCTCAGGTTATTGAACCGTGCAGTTTTGATACTGAAGTTCAGAATGCTCACGATAAAACAGGTCGTAGCACGAATCAGGTCAGAGGACTGGTTCGTTACAATAGATCTAAAAGATGTACTTCCATGAATCGATCCATCCTTCACACAGGAGTTTCCTGAGGTTTGCTTTCTGGGGCAAAGCATACCAGTATTGGGTTTTCCCGTTCGGCCTTGCACTCTCACCCCACATGTTTACAAAATGCGTGGATGCATCACTGGCTCCACTGCGACTCCAGGGCATCCGCATATTAAATTATATCGACGTTTGGCTGATACTAGCACAATCGCCGGAAGAAGCGAGCAGGCATCGAGATGTAGTTCTCGCTCACATGAAACGGCTGGGGTTAAGACTAAACACCAAGAAAAGTGTACTTTCTCCAGTTCAGAGAACCACTAATCTAGGCGTGGTGTGGGACTCGACCACGATGCAGGCTCATTTGACACCTGCTCGAGTAGAATCGAACCTCACCGCTGTCACGAGAGTAAAAGAAGGTCGGTCACTCACTGTCAAGAAGTTTAAAAAACTGATGCGGCATCCAATGTTATACTTATTGGCCTGCTGTACATGAGACCCCTGCAGGAACAAGGGCATATCCCTTAGGGGAAATCCTTTTCGCATGATCGAAGTGTGACGACGAACTGTACGTGCCTTAGACATGTGGAGGAAACCTTCGTACGAAGTACCATCTGGGCCCAGTGTTGGGGGATCCTGCTCGCCGCATCTCGATAGCGACGGATTCATCTCTCACTGGTTGGGGAGTGATCATGAGCGGTTGCTCAGCCCGTGGTCTGTGGAGAGGTCGCCAGCTAGGCAGGCACATCAACTGTCTAGAAATGCTAGCAGTTTTTCGTGCACTCAAGCACTTCTTCACAGTAGCCTACTGCTAGTAGCACCGTTCTGGCCAGGCCGAGTATGGTTCTCGGACCTGATATCCCTCCTACACGGCTCTCCTTGGTAGAAACCAATCAGAAGGGATCTTCTCTCACAAGCGGGGGGCACAATAGTAAACCCCAGCCCGGAGTTGTAGCGGCTGAGAGTGTGGCCTCTGAGGGGGCACAACTCTTAGCCACGGGTCTATCAACCAAGGTTGTGGACACCCTTCTCCAATCCAGAGCTCCATCTACGAGGAAGTTAAAGAACCCTTAGTCATACGCTTCCTCCATGGTGCGCTGCGGTTAAGGCCACCAGTACGTTCCCGGGTACCAACCTGGGTACCAACCTGGGACCTGGCTGTAGTGTTAGAGGCCCTCTGTGGGCCGCCATTTGAGCCCTTAGAGGAAACCTCAGATCGTCTATTGACAATAAAAACCACACTTCTTTTAGCGTTGTGTTGTCTGAGGAGAATAGGTGACCTTCAGGCCCTTTCAGTGGCTCCTACACATCTTGACTTTGCGCCTGGCATGGCCAAAGCCTTCCTATACCCGCGAGCGGGTTACAGTCTGAAGGTGCCTACGGTTACACCACAGCCAGTAATCGTGCAAATCTTTAACCCACCTCCCTTCAGGGAGCCTGGCCAGAGAAAGTTAAATTGCTCGCACTGGACATGTACAGATGGTGGACAACCAAAACGCCGGTTTCACCGCCATGCTTGCCGCGGCGGCGGTATTTTAGAGTGCACTTGCAGCTGTTGACCGCCGAGAGGCGCTTTAACCATAAGTTATTGAGCA
>JAUCMT010000068.1:21698947-21723763 GCA_032357475.1 Enteromius thamalakanensis
ATAATGTTCAGTGCTTTGCTACAATCTGTATTGTTAAAAGCGCTATATAAATAAAAGTGACTTGACTTGACTTAAAACAAGACCTGATTATGTTATGCATTTTATTTTATTATTGAAGCTATACAATTAAAAAATAAAACACAATTCATAATGGCATATATAAAACGTTGTCCTATAATTGTAAACTTTATCTTATATAGCTGCGTATATTTTCAGATTTTTAATATTGCACTATTTTAAACACCTAAAAATTTAAGGCAATAAGGCAAAAAGTTCCCATTTATAAAATGTATCGGTTATTGGTTAACCCGATCTCTTGAAAGTATATAGCATGATTTTCTGTTTCTTTTTTTCATAAATTTATTTGTAACAATGTGCAGAATACATGCATATAATTTACAGAAAGCCTACAGTTTATCATGAAAAAGATCAGCACTCATGCTCATACATTGCTGTGGTCTAATGTGAACCTCTGTTTAACTGTGTCGTATGATCATTAATCATTTCCTGCAGACGTAAAGTTACAGAAGAGTCTTGTTTTTCTATCTGGATGAAGGTGCTATCTGGAGATGGTTGACTCTGTCTGTGATTTGTTGGAGGAGATCGACTCTGTCTGTGATTGGTTGGAGGAGGTGGTGGTGGCACTGAGCAGAGAGAAACCGCTGTGACTCGACTCCAGGCTGCTCATGGAGCCCCTGAAACACACACACACACCTTCAGACAAATAAAGCAGACTTCCACATTATATATTTTTTAATTAAATAACAACGTTCAGCTGATGTGTTTTCTTAAATTTACCATGTTTCATTCATATTTTAATGCTAAGCACTTGTGCGATGTAATTGCAGACCTGAAGTCAGTTGAGTGCAGCACCTCTGTGAAATACATGACTTTGCATTTGTGTGAGGAGACCTGCAGAGAGGCCAGAACATCATCTACACGCGGCCGACTGGATGAAGAGCATGATGGGCTGCTGTAAAGACGCCACTGAAGGATGTAGAATCCAGGCCAGCGCGTCACATGAGATCCCTGATGAGGCAGATGTGGATCAAAGAAAGAGATTCAGAGCAGAATGAAGTCTGTCTCATTTTCTGATAAGACATGCTTGTTCCTGATAGGTTTCTTGAGGCTCACCTGTACGCTCTCTCCCTCTCTGCAGGTCAGGGCTGTCTCCACCATGCTGTAGTCTTGTCCGAGCATCCAGGATCTGTCGATGAGCTGGACGTTGTTCCCGGGGGGACAGCCGAGGTTATGTGTGCTTAGACCGTCTCTTTTAATTGGCTGAGGAGCCCTTCTGGAGTGATAGATATTGAAGATCACGTCGCCTTTACACACATCAAAGTCCCACGTGATGACAGATGATACTTCTGTAATCTCTATCAGCACCTGGAAATGCAGAAAGTGATCTTTATTTCATAATTCACAACCATTCAACTCAATGAATCTTACATCATCCACTGGGACTGCTTTTGCGTAACACAGTCAGCAGAAATGAGAAAAGGTGATTATAATGTTTGATCATAACTTAAATGGGCGTCACACACTAAACAACTAAGCAGAACTAAACTAAGTTTTCTTATAACCAATAGATGGCGCCAAATATCCAAAAACAGTCTGTTCAATGATCACGTTAAGTAAACAGCAGCAGCTGTACATATATTGTTGTGTATCATCTGTGGAGGAGCTGTACCTCGTGAGGAGCTCCCTTCAGGACACTGGCGCTCTTGTAGATGGTTTCGTTCCACAGTTTAACCTCCTCATTTTCCAGCTCCTCAGCCGTACGATAAAGAGACTTGGGAACCAGACCACCCTCGGGAACATCACACTGAATCAAACGAGAGAAACACAGTTAGATAACCGTGACATTAGATTGTTTTCATGCCTGTCTGAATGAAAATTGGACAGCTACCCGTGCCCTGTGTTCTTTTAAAATATATAATTTACATGTAATAAGTAGGCGTGTCTGTTTGATACAAACCACACTGTGGTTTTCATGATAAATATGTGGACATGAAACAATATTCAAATATTATTATGCAAACAATTGTTTGAGAGTTAGTGTGCTGGTCTAGGAAAGACACATGATATGTCCTATCACTTTTCAAACAAAGTCGACCCAACTGGTATCATAGTGTCTCAAACAATTAAGGAGTTTAAACATGTCAGATCTCAGCAGCATTCGACTCACCAGAGCATCTCCTCCTAAGAAGTCAGGGATGAAGTCTCTGTTGATGTAGTCCACCAGACCTCCAGGCCCCTGGTAGTCATTCCCAGCATAGATGAGGAACTTCTTCCGTGTGTTTTCGTCGATGAATGGACTGACCTGAGCGCAGAGCAGAGTGCAACAGAAATCAGCGGCTCGTTTTTCATCAGCACTGCTAACAAAGGCCCGGGCAAGCATGACATTTACAGAAGCCTGGCCATTAATAAAGGCCAGGTGAGTGCAACAGCGCCACGCTAACATGACATTTAACTCAATGTGAGGATAAAATAATTTACAACCATTAAATGAAAACTGAGTGCGTGCTTATCTCAGTCTTTCCCAATATGGTAAACTATTTTTTAACATTGTTTTTGTGCGCTGAATGTGTCACAGTTTGAAATACTATGTGTGTGTTTACCAAAGTCCAGAGCACAGGAAACACTCTGGGTGCTCTCAGTATGAGGAGACGGCCCAGTGTTTCAGGGTAGTTGGCTCCTACAAGCTCTATCGTCCTCAGCAAGGCTTTGATTCCTGGTCTCCACAGATGCCTCATATTTAACCCCTCGAGATCCACCAGACACGTCCAACAACTGTGCAGAACACAAACACACAAGCAATTGTTACTATTGAGGGTAGAGTCATCACATAAAACACATAATATGTATGACCACCAATAACTGATTCCTTTTCAGATCAGGTTCATTTAGAGGTTTTGGTAACACTTTAAAATAGGGAAAACTTATTCGCTATTAACTTAAAAATTTCTCTAAATTAACATCTAATCCGCTGCTTATTATTAGTTAGTGAGGTGTTGTTGAGGTTGTTAAGTTTAGGCATTTGGTAGGATTAGGGATGTAAAATAAGGTTGTGTAGAATAAGGCATTAATATGTGCTTAATTACTACTAATAAATGGGTAATATTTTAATAATATGCATGCAATAACTAGTTGTAATAAACAACTAGTTAAGAGACCCTACAATTAAGTGAAAGTTGGGATTGGAACTAAATTCATACAATTCTTTTTGATCCCATTCTTTATACCAATTCTACACACATGGCTTGGACATGTGGTCATAAGTACCTGATTGGTTTTCCAAATATTTTGGTATTCTCTTGACAGTGTCTGAGACCTTCCTCGTTGATGGACAGCACCTAAAAGTTGCACCAGAGGTAAAGGGGATCAGTACATATAAGGATTTTAATGAATTTAGTCAAATGAGAACTGGCTTGATTTGGTGTTGTCACACTTATTTCTTTAGTGCTTTATACAACAAAGATAGTTTCAAAGTAGTTTTACAGTGATAAACAAGAAAATATCATTTAAACGGCACAAACATTTATTGTTAACTCCTAATTTGCATGTTTATTAAGGTAGTTGTTAAGTTTAGGTATAGGTATGGTAAAGCAGAATGTGTGCTTTATGGTTACTAATAAACAGCAAGCTAATAAGCAACTATAGTTAATAGTGTGAACTGGTCACTAAAAATGGTTTCTCTAAAACAGCTCTAAAAATACAATAGTAAAGAGTCCATTTGTGTAGTATGGGTTCTCCCAGGTTCTCCCAAGGTTTGTTTCTCCTGCTATCACCAAATTTTAATTTGAAAAATTCACAATTATAGTACTTCTGTTTAAAATGAGAGACGTTACTAACTGAAATCAAAGCAGACTTCACTGCTCAACATTGTCAACATTGTTAAATGACTAATACAATTGGGAAAATAATGTTCTTAATGGAGTGTCTGTTTACACTAAGTGCAAATGGCCCACCTTGTTGGCAGAGGCTATTTACACTAACTCCACCTGCCAACATGTGATTGGGCTAGTCAATGTTGAAAAAGATGGTTGTCAATCGTTAGGTCTAGTAGCGCAAATTATAAAGTATGTGTCATATTCCTTTGAAGCGATTGACCAGGGTGCAAACTTTTTTCTTCCTTTCAGATTTTTAAATCTCATGAGAAAAGAATACATTTTTTAATAAAAATGAAGGAAATATCAAAATGTTGAAAATGAAGTATCTTATAGGGTTAGGGTAGGATAGGGAGGGCTTTGTAGGTGGCATCCATTTAATAAAATTTTCAGCCTGTAAGTTATTGCATACTGTTTCATAATGTACTTCAATACTAAGGTGCAGATAATAACTGCTATTTGCAATAATCAGTAAATAGCTGAAAATCCTGCTATTTTAACATAGTGTACATAGCCTCTCTGTACAAATAGCCGCTGGCTAATCTTAAACTCTCTGCTATTACTTTTGGTTATATATTGTCATATTGCCCTGAACTAAATCTTGCTCTATGGTATAGCATAAGGTTTTACAAACATAACTTTCATTGAAAGTATGTCTATTGTGAAGAGTAATATGAAATTAGTCTAACTCTTACATGTCTGAGAAGGGTCTCTTCTCCAAGCACCCGTACTAAACCTTTGGTGTCCATTTGTCCAAGTCGAAGGATATAAAGAGGACGTCCATCTATGAAATACACACGCAAGCAAGCAAATAATCACTGATGTCTGCTTCTTTGATATCTATACATCCTTATTAAAAACATGTCAAACGAAACGTATAGTTGAGACAGACCTTGGTCGTGGTGGTGCCATCCTCCTGTGTAGTAGTCCAGCAGGAGCTGGGGACACTGCCATGTGTCCAACAGGAAGTCTATCTGATGCTGCTTCCTCCATGTGAGAGTCTGGCACAAAGCCTCTTTAGCCTTCTCCAGATTAAAGTCCCGTGAGCGCAGGAAACGTAGCACATGCTGGTCTTTGGGGATCTAAAGGGATTCATATATAATTAAGTAGTAGTCCATTTGTGTTTTTGAAAGAAGTGCATTGTAATCTATACTACTACTTCTACTCTAGTTGCCCTCACTAAGTTTTAAACAGTATTTATTTTGTAACTCTTCATCAATTGGATGCATCCTTGCTGAATAAACATATTAATTTCTTTCCATTTCATTTTGGAAATTGCACTCACCTTGCCTTTGTGTGTTTCCTGCAGCCATTGTCGAAGGCGAATGAGAACACTCTCTTGGAAAGGGGTAAGTTTTCCTAGATAACGGCAGATGTAGTCTGCATCTAACTTGTCTGTAAACGACACACAACCAACAAACAGTTGAGAAACGTGTCAGAGATCGCTGACTCTGATCCAAAACATAGAGCCTATTTGTTTTGCTTGGTGTAAAATGGAATTAGCTTAGCAACATGCTAACACCAATCTATTTGGAAATCAATAGTGATTTGATTACCCTGTGTGGTTTGTGTGAGGATTACTGTGTAGAGCTGCAAATAAGTCACAGTAACCTAAGAGATTTCTTTCAGGGTACAACTAGGATACTGCTTTTAAAAGCAAAGGTAGCTAGCTCACTAGATTTTGTTGATGCGCAATATCTTTTCATTCCTTCTCCACATTATTATATTTATGAGCACTATGATTCATCTCACCATCCGGAGAGCCTGGCAGGATGTCTGTGGAGCCAGGGTGAGCTCTGCTGTTGCATGCTGGGATAGCTCTGGCTGAACTGACAGGCAGGCCATGAGATGGGGCGGGGGCAGGAGGAGGTGCCCAGCGGGGCATGTGGGTAATCCCCTCCTCCTCCAGTTGTTTGAGGTGAAATTCAATGATCTCTTTTCCCTATGGAGAGAGAGAGAGACAAACAAAGAGTGATTCAAGAGTTTACACAAATGAAACAAGTAAACATTGTCTTTAGGTACACAGACACATGAAAACATAGTCTTGCACGCAAGTCAGTATAACAACAAAACAGTAGCAGGAAGAGGAGCCCTGAAAATAAAGCAATAAGAAACTTGGCAGGCCAGTCACTGAATGTCTGAATAAAGTAAACATTTATTCAGTCGAATACTAATAAAATAGAATACTTCAGATGTTTTAGTCGTAATGTTTACTTGTTCTTGAAAAAACTGTTCAAGTGACCCAGATCTTACAAACACAGACAGTGTTTGAAGACAGAAAGAATGTAAAAAATGAAAAAAAGTAAAATAAAAATATATACGGTGTTTTAAGTTTTACAGTGATGGAAATACTATGAGATGGGTAGAACTATATCCCATTGCTTATCCAGTATGAAAGACTTTTGTTTCTGGAATATTTCTATGGGGAATATTGCTTTTGGTAATTGTGCAATAACTAAAAATAAATAAATAAAAAAACTGATGGATAGAATAAAAAAAAAAGCATTATTGTATTATTATTATTATTTATTATATTATATATTATATAAAGAAAACAAGTAGTTATTCTAAAGTCTAAAGGGGAGATGTGTTTTTAGCCAAAAGTTTAGCAAGCACACTTTTATTTACTTGTTCTTGACGAAACTGTTAAAAATTCATATCAGATAACGTTATTTTTTCTTATTTTGTACAGAGACCCTGAAAGGTCAGGGTAATGAAACATAATGAGACTGTTAGGGAGAAAAAACAAACAAACAAAAAAACAATGTTTTTTTTTTCAATGCTTTTGCAATCATTTGCACAAGTTCTGCATTCCTCTGAGAATGCTTTGCACTCTATTGCAAAATGTTTTGCAGGCAAACACAGAACTGGTGAGGGAAACGCTACAAGATATGAAAAATGTCATTCCACATACTCTCAAAGAAATGCAATAGTTGTGAGACAACACTAAACATTGCAGAGCAGGAGAAAGTTCAGGGGTGGACTTCAAGTTGAAAGTAAGAGAGATGTGACACTGTAAAAAAAGTAAGTTTTGCAAGCTAACGTAAAGTTTCTCTGGAAAATTCAAGTTTAGCAAGTGAACTCAAATTTCAGGTGGTAAAGGTACTGCCATGTTTCTCCATCACCTAAAATGTAAATAAAACCTAAATCTCTACATCACTTCCATATACTATTTGGTTGAAATGAATAATTTAGCGCTGGAAGAAAATGAAGAATATTGCGTTTTGTCACTACTATTATGTCAACTGTAAAACATTTTTGTTAACAAAACTTGTCTTCATTTGTCAAAAAAAACAACAAAAAAGGTCACACACACCTTTTTAATACTGGTGGCGTACTGCTTCATTGCAATCTTCTCTGCTGTGCTCTCAAACCCAAAAAAGGATTTGATATCCATGCTGGCGGACTGCTCAAAACAGGTCCAGTCTTCATTCTCTGGGTGAACCTGAAGAGGAAACGCATAGACATCAGGATCGCTCATAAACTAACACATAAACCTGTCCATAAGTGAGAGAGAAACATCCGGATGTGGCTTCAGACCGTGTAGCAGCAGTGCTCATAGACGTTGACTCTGCTGGAGAAGGACTCGTTATAGGCCTCGATGTGCAGAATTCTCTCTCTTCGGTTCAAAGAGTTCTTCTGGATGAAATACATGTACTCCACCCCTGCTATCTGAACACAGAATCATGACATAATCACCACACCATACCTAGAACTGGTACTTATTGGCTTGATGGCATGTAAAAATGATCATTCTGTCACCATTTACTCTAATGCTGTTTCAAACCCATAAGACTTTTGCTTAGACGGTTTTAAAATCCTCTCATTATTTTTGTCCATCCGTTTAAAGTCTAAATAATTAACGTTCTCAAGTACAGCAAATGATTAAATTTGGCGTTAAAGGGCTACTCCACCCTAAAACTTAGTCATTTATACAGTATGTCGTTCCAAACCCCAAAAGCATTGTTCATCTTTAGAGCACAATTTAAGATATTTTGGATGATAACTGGGAGGCTTGTGACTGTCCCATTGACTGTCCCAAGCACTGTTGCGGTCCAGAAAAGTAAAAAAGATGTTGTCAGAATACTCAATCTTCCATCACTGGTTTAATCTGAATGGTATGAAGTGACGAGAATACTTTTTGCAGTATTACCTTCCAAGAATACCTTCCGCCACCCTATCCAGGGCCGACCCTTGTGTAGGGTCTCCTGCCTTTCTAGGTTCTCCACTTCCACCGGGGGGCACGCGGGGGCCAGGCTGGGCTCCGAGCATCTGTTAACACTCCAATGGCTCGGAGGCCACCCCCGGACAGCCCGCCAAACAAGCTATTTTATCGCAGAGGAAGTGGGAACTAGTGAAATGACTGCATTTACATTTTGGGGTGGAGTGACCCTTTAATTTGACATTTTGGACTGTATGGTAATACCCTCTTTAGAAGCCGAGGGGCCTCAACGTCCACGGTACATCTGCGCTCAATCACTTGGGACGCCCCGTCTTCACTATGACACTCACTGATGATCACACTGTTCACAAACATGGGTATCAGCGGACAGTTTGGGAATCTTCTCTCATAGGCCTATGGGTGAATAAAGATGAAACCAATGTCAGTGTGAGTTAGGAAAAAGGGTCAGAGAAGTTATTGATAAAAAGATAAAATGCTGAACTGTTTACAAGACAGAAATTGTACACATATGTTTTTTTTTATTTAACTCCACCTGCAGATGACCCTCATATAGCTTATGTGTGTTCTTGAAAACAAGAGCACAGGTCTTGTGATTCGTCTTTGTTTTAGTTGACTTAGCATGTGACTGGATTACCAAGTAAAATATGTCACGTGACATCTTAGGTCAACTCTACAAAATACCCGCAGGCATTCCTGCCAATATTTACTCCCTGTTCTCCAACTTTTAAGGGTTTCGCTGTGAGTAGTCATAGGACATATGCTAAAACATATACAAATGATCTGTATTGAAAGGTTTGCATTTTATTGTTAAATTTAGAAATATTCATCTTTGTAGAACCTGTTTCTATTGTGCTCTGTTTAGCTTAGTGTCACATTACACACACACACACACACACACACTTTGAATTACATCTACGTCAGTGCATTAGCCAAATATGCTGTGCAGAGAACGAGCTCTTTCTGGTATATTTGTTTTAGGATGTGTTCTCTGCTGTTTCAGAGAAAGAGAGTCACGTAGATTAAATAGAAACAAGATCCTGTTAAAAGTCAAACAATATTATACACACACACACGTGCAAAATGTAAATGATCTATGGAATGTCTTCAGAATAAATGGAGTGCTTTAATGACCTGAGCACAAAATATATAATAGAATAGTAATATGCTACATTTTTGTCTGTAATGCTTTTTGGCACAAAGAGTCGTCACTCTAGATACACTATTCTATGCAGTGTTGTTTACTGAAAACCTGCAAATGGAGTATGGAACACAAATATGTGTTTTATGCTAAAAATATGGTAGCCTCTTCAAAATGCCAGCAATCTCTCAACCTTTGTGTAAAGTCAACAAAGTGATGATGTCCATAGACGTCATCCATTAAAACGATTGATCAATGAAATGTTTTCTCTGGACTATACACAATAATAGAGTTTATGTAAGAGATGAAGCAATAATTCCAATAAGAAAATAATTCCATTTAGTATACAATTTAATGAAATACATACAACTGCTTTCAGATTACAATACGATTTCTAATTAATTAATTAAAATAAATATTTATTCTGTTTTTGTATTTTTATGGATTTATGTATTTTTAGTGCGGACACATTCACATTTAACAAAGTTTTTGTTTACATAATATATATATATATATATATATATATGTCTGTGTGTGTAAAAAATGTGTCTGTGTATATGTGTGTCTGTGTGTTGTATATATTTATTTGTATATATAAATACACACAATATATTTAAGAAAAATATGTTATGTTCACATATTAAATATGTTTTATGAATAATATACATTATATGAATATACATATATGCATGTAAATACTTGCATGTGTATTTACACACACACACACACACACACACAAACTCTCTCTCTCTCTCTATATATATATATTTTTTTAATGTATTATATTATGTAAACAAAAACTTTATACACACTTGCATCTGTGTGTATTTATATATACATAATAAACACACACACACACAGCATTATATTATGTTCTAAAATAAATAAAATAAAACAATATCATAAAAAAAACCCAATATACATTCAGCAAATTTTTTCGCGAAGCGTGTGACCAATTCCATTTAAATTCTAAATAAACTGAATGTCAATATTTAAATAGTCAATTTTACTCAAACTCAGTCTTTCAATCATGAGGATCTAGAACAATCCCTGAATCCCTTGTTAGAATGGGTCTTAGTGTGCAACAAGCCTTTTAATAAAACCCAAACCTCATCCACAGCTGTTTCATAAACACAATAATACTGTAAGCCTCTGTGGCATAAACCCCAGAGGAGCTGTGACTGACAGCAGAGGCTTGTGAAGTGTGAGCGCTGGCCCATGCTGACTTCACTGACGTCAAACTGTGCACTCAGCAAATCTCCAAAAACCAATACACAATAATAATGTTGATAACAGCGAGTGATTAACACTTTTGCCAGGGGAAATGATGTCATCGTGGGGGCTGAGGGGATCAATGCATGTGAACTGTAACCTAATTACTCAGCTGATCAATCAGGCCTTGAGATTTCACCATGCTTTAATACTGCAACCGATTCACTCCAGACATAAAATGCAGGGACATTCAGAGAATGATTGTTATATGACCCAGAGAGCTATTTTTAGCACATATAATAACAATCTATTATATCTGTTGTCTTATCATTGACACTTGCTTTGATATTTAATTATCTAATTCAGTTACAGACTGTACAGTTTAAAAGCTAACTGCAATGACTGATGTTTTTAAAAAGGGTCTAAAAACATACCTTTTTAAAAAGTTTTTAAATGTCTAATGTCTTTTAGTGTTAAAAACTCTCTTTTATAACTGTTGTTGTTTTACTATGATTCCTGTAGCACTTTGAGATTTTTCTTGTAAAAATGTAAAGTGCTTTACAAATAAAATGTATTATTATTATTATTATTAGTTAGTTTTGCCCTGTTTATCAACCACCAGCGAGAGCCCAGACACCAGTGCTGAAATAAAGATACCTCAAGAATATAAAGAATACGCTGACATCTTCAGCAAGATGGCTGCAACTCACCTACCTCCACATCGTAGGTGGGATTGTGCTATAGATCTTATCCCACAAGCCCCTTTCATTACCTGAGCAGAAGGATATGAAGGACTACGTAAGTGAGGCTTTAGCACAAGGTTTTATTCATCCATCCATTTTTTTTCCATTTATTTGTTTCAAAAAAAGATGGTGGGTTAAGACCTCAAGACCCCTTTCTCTTCTAGAATTATTGGACTTTGTTCATACCTCTACAGGGTCAGGGCATCCAGGTGGCACACTACTAAGGAATCAGTACTGGTGGCCAGAAATGATTCAAGATACTTACCGGTATGTTAAAGGATGCTCCATCTGCGCCATAGCTACTACACCACATCGTCAACCTGAGGGTAAGCTGGTCCCTTTACAAATTCCCGAAAGACCCTGGTCACACATTGGTATAGATTTTGCCACTGACTTACCCAATTCAGATGGATACACTACCATCCTGGTCGTGGTAGACCGGTTTTCTAAAGCCTGCAAATTGATCCCTCTATCTGGTTTACCTACAGCGATGAATACAGCTCAACTTCGGAATCCCTGAAGACATCGCATCAGATAGAGGTGTCCAGTTCACATCCCGTGTATGCAAGGAGTTCTTCCAGTTACTAGGAGTCTCAATCAGCTTATCCTCTGGCTATCATACCCAGACAAATGGCCAGACAGAGCAGAAAATTCAGGAGATCTCCCGGTACCTCAGGTCTTACTGCCACGAACACCAGGAGAGCTGATCCCCTACTCCAGTATACCAACCAGGCGAATTAATGTGGTTGTCCACAAGGGACATCAGGCTCTGAACTCCCTGCAGAAAACTTAGCCCAAAGTACTGTACATCGGACCATTCCCCATCCTCAGACAAATAAATGAAGTCACATATGAATTACAGCTCCCTCCTCACTACAGAATTGCACCCACCTTTCATGTCTCTCTCTTGAAACGCCACATTGACCCTTTGTTTCCTTCCCCCACAGAGCACCCGGAACCCCCTCCTCCACCTGAAGTCGAGAACCCTGAAAACATCTACCGAGTTCAAGACATCCTCGACTCCCGGCGGTGGAATGTGCGGCTCCAATACTTAGTTGAGTGGGAGGGTTACACCCTGAGGAAAGAAACTGAGTCGAAAGAGATGATTTACTTGATCCTTCTTTACTTACAGACTTCCATCAGTCACATCCGACCTGTCCAGCACCTAGAGGTCGTGGCCGCCCTCGCCGCCGGGTTCGAGGGGGTAATGTCACATCATTACAGTCACTTGATCCAGAACCAGCACCATCCGAAGACACCTGACTATTAGCACCTACTTGTAATCAACTACCTGCTACAAAAGATCGCTCAGCCAGAGGATTGATGGCTGAGCTCAAGGTTATGCGCCTTACCGATCTCTTCACCTGCTCTGTTCCTGTCTGGATCCTTGCACTCTCTCTCCGTTTGGCTGTTTGGTGGCTTGTCTAACGTGGCTTGTGGACTATATTCCTAAACTCTCTAAGGACATACTTACCTGTTTGACTCGGCCTCTATGCTCTATGAAAACTATATACTTACCTGCTCTACTTACCAGCGAATTTCCTGTTTTAAGTTGACACCGTTATCCTCACTGCACTTTTGATTGAACCGCTGAAGAGATGTTACTGTGTTTGTGCACAAGTAAACTCACCTGTTGATTCAATCCTCTTGTTTGTGCTTCCTGAGCGTGACACAAGTATTGATTATGCGTGACACAGTCTCAATTTGCGGGAAGCATGAATTGGGCTTCAAACGCTGTGCGTGCATGTGCTATGCGAGACGGGTGGTCACCCTAGGATCAGTACATTTTTATTCTTCTTTGAAAGAAATTAATACTTTTATTAACCAAGAATCTATTAAATGAACAAAAAAAATCACATAGATTTACATTTTAGATATATTTTATATTTGGAAGAAACTTAGGTTGTTTTTTTTACTTGTTATTCATCAAAGAATCCTGAGAAGAAGAAAAAAAAACACTTTTCACTAAACACACTATTTTACTGTTCTAAAACTTTTGAACGGTATGTTCCATTTGCTAGTTACGAGATGCAGACCTTTGCAGCATCATGGGGTGTCAAGCTTACATTCTCCAGTCCTGGATATCCTCAGTCCAATGTACTTTCGGAAAGAACAATAAAGACTGTTAAACATGCACTGTCAAAAGCACTGCCAACAGGGACTGATCCACATCTAGTGCTGCTGTCACTAAGAAATACACCGGTAACAGGCTTGAATGAGTCACCTGCACAAATGTTAATGGGAAGAGTCCTAAGGAGCATGATGTAAAAATGCCATCTAAATATAATTATTATTTCATTGACAAGTAAAAAAATAAAAAAATAAAGAGAATGTATGAATATACAAATAAACAAATATGTAAGCAGGTTCAAAGAAGAAGATTATAAAACAAAATATGGATAGACTATTAATATGATGTGCTCATTAAGTTGGTT
This sequence comes from Enteromius thamalakanensis, assembly GCA_032357475.1. Taxonomy (NCBI): domain Eukaryota; kingdom Metazoa; phylum Chordata; class Actinopteri; order Cypriniformes; family Cyprinidae; genus Enteromius; species Enteromius thamalakanensis. The sequence continues at coordinate 21,712,549 of JAUCMT010000068.1, forward strand.
TGCCAACTGCCATAAAACTTCATTAGAAGAAGAAGAACGTGACGTCAGCTGAAGTATACAACTCAATGCATTGTGGGTTTTTAGGACACGGAAGCTGCATAGAAACAGTAGGCAGGCATCGGAGTTTCTATTGTTATACAACAAAAACACGCAGGAATGGTGAACTCTTGCTGTGTTATCAACTGCAATAACCGTTCTCAGGACCGGTACGGAAAACGCATTTTAAATGGAGTGCGATTTTTCAGCTTTCCAGCTTGGAAGCAACATCTTGGAAATCAGATCGCCGAGTTAACAAAGAGGCGTCGCATGGCATGGGTGTCAGCCATAAGACGAAAAGACATCACCTTCGACAACATTTCTCGACACATGTTTGTGTGTTCACGACATTTTCTCTCAGGTAAGCTATAACCAAGACACATCTAACTGTTGCGTGGTTGCGGCTAGCAGTGCAAACATGGCGAGGGACTAACGTTAACTTATACAGCTAACACTGCACAACAAGCTGGCTACATTACATATATACAGATACTATTGGTCAAAAAAAAAATATATATATATATATAACGTTATATATATACATGTGTGTGTGTGTGTGTGTGTGTGTGTGTGTGTGTGTGTAATGTGCGCCTGCGTATATATGAGAGAGAGAGAGAGAGAGAGAGAGAGAGAGAGAGAAAAAATGTATTACAGTTTCCACTGACATATTACGTAGCAAACAAAAAATTTTAAAACATTGCTAAGAATCATCATAAATAAGTGATAGCTAAGCACCAAATCAAGGTAACAGAATGATAATGATTTTTGAAGGCTCACTGGTGTGAGACCGGATTAATTCAGCTTTGCCATCACAAGAATGAATTACATTTGGAGAAAATCCAGTTATGTTAAATTTTAATAATAATGAGCCACTTTATTATGTATGAAAGTCATGAATATTTTAAAAGTTTCATGGTTAGTGTAACTAATAAAAGATATATATATATTTTTTTTTATCAGGCAAACCAGCCTATGAAATGCTTGAGTGTCATCCTGACTGGGTGCCGTCATTAGATCTCGGGCACACAGAGGTCAAAGCGACGCCTCCTGAGCGGTTTCCTCGTAGGTCAAAGAGAAAGAAAGCTCTAACACGGAAGAAAGCTGCACCTGCAACATCACCAGCTCTACCAAATCTGAACTTGGAGATAGATGTAGATTTTCCACTGGAAAAAGATCCCCCATCGGATGAAGGTCAGCCATCGGATGAAGGTCCGGCATCGGATGAAGGTCCGGCATCGGATGAAGGTCCGCCATCAGATGCAGATCCTCCATCAGAAGAAGATCTGCCATCGGATGAAGCTTCACAGAGCACACAGATGGATGAAGCTGCATCAACATATGAACTCGAAGAACAGCAGGAATGTAGTTTTTGTAGCTGCAGACGTGCTGAAATTAACCGCTTATTAGAGGAGAACAGGTTACTGAAGGAAGAGCTTTCCCAAAAAACAATGTCTGAGGATTTTTTGGGAGATGATGAAGAGAGGGTCAAGTACTACACTGGGCTGCCATGCTTTGCCGTTCTGATGGGTGTACTGACGCAACTTCTTAATTGCCTTTCACGGACAGGATGTAAACTTTCGCCTTTTCATATGCTCTTCTTGACTCTGATGCGTCTAAGGCTGAATTTGCCAATCCAGCACATTGCACACCTCTTCGGCACAGATCAAAAGACTGTATCCACCGCATTCAGAGACACCATAAATGCAATGTTTACACACCTCAGCCCTTTGGTGCACTGGCCAGAGAGACACTGCTTGAAGGGCAGCATGTTACAACAGTTTGTAGAAGCTTTTGGCAATCATGTTGCGGTAATTGTTGACTGCTTTGAAATTAACGCAGAGAGACCATCAGCTCAGAGAGCTATGGCACAATCTTCACAAAAGCACACGCTAAAGTATCTCATTGGCATTACACCACGTGGAGCTATTGCTTTCGTTTCTAAAGGGTGGGCAGATGGTGTCAGTGACAAGTATGTTATTGAGAGTAGTGACCTTCTTGATAAACTGTTGCCTGGAGATTTGGTTTTGGCCGATCGAGGATTTGACATCGGGAGTGCTGGTCTAATGTGTGCAGAGGTGAAAAAACAAAAGCTGGTTAGAAAAGATGCAGAGGAGACACGCAAGCTAGCTCACCTCAGGGTCCATTTGAACAGGGTGGTTGGATGTGTGCGCAGAAAGTACACCATGCTAAGTGAAGCCGTACCGATGAGCATGATCGCCCCATGTGAAGATGACGAGGACATGATGTTCCTTGACAAGGTTGTGACTGTGTCCTGTGCCCTGACTAATATGTGCCCCAGTGTTATGAAACTGTAAACCACGACATGGACTGTACACGAGACATTAAACAAACTAAATCTGAACTGTATATTCTTCATTACTTTGTCACGTTATAATAATAAAGGATGAAAAAGAACTACATTTTTGTGTTAAAAAAAAAAATTTTTTTGTCTTTTTTTAATTGCAGAATGTACAATAAAAAGATCCTGGTGTTAGTGTAGTGTAAATACATAAATACAGCAGGTTAAAAGGGTAAAGTGGCAGTACAACCTTCAAGTACTGGCAAGATAAATAAACGATGTACAATCACAACCTACAGCATTTTAATGTTCACAATGGTAATGTAGTGCAAGTACAACGGGTAAAGTGTCAATGCAAACTCCCAAGTGCTAAATAAAGTATTAAATTATGTTCATTATGTCTTATGAACTAAATAATTCGGTGTCTTGCTTTTGTCAAGGTTTTTCTTTTATTGTGCACAAACGACATGAAATATTGATTGGATTTTTAATTATTTAGCACTTAACAGCTGTAGTCAAATGAAGAAAATTTGGTGCAACAGTTTACAAAGATGTATGGCATTAGTTACAAGTACACACTGTATAATTTTTTTCCAGGCATGTTGATGTTTAAATTAATAAGAGCCACCCATTATGCGCAAAGAATACAGACCTGCACAGTAAAGCCCGACCGATACAAATATTTGTTGGTTTTAAAATCCGATATTTCAATATATCTGCCGATAATTTTATTTTTTTTATTGCAGAAACGCACAACAAACATTAACAGATTTCACTAACATTAGTTATTTGTAGTTATTTATGAGTTTTAACCAACATAATAGGATAATGCATTTTAAAAAGAAACTGTTTCTTTTATTGTCACAACAGAACAGAGGAACATCAAAATATAGGCCTATTAAAGTTCTGATAAATAAAATGTATAGAAATACAAACTTAAGATATAAAACATATAGTCCTTTGAACAAAAACAACAACAACCAAATCAAAGTTATCAGTTTTAAAAGACATGGTAAGCTTCATAAATATAACTTTGAATAGGACTGGAGACCAATTCTGTTAAGTTCTAATAAATAACAACAACAGCAAAATATAGATTGCTAACGGTATATGAGGTAGTGTACTGAATCAGTCAATCCTCAATAGCTCCAGTCCAGCAGAGGCAGGGTTTAGTACAAGAATAGTTATTTGTAGTTGAGTATTAACTAAAATATTATTGTCACAACGGAACAAAATATATTAAAGTTCTGATAAATAAAATGTTTAAAAATAGAAACCCAGATATGAAAGTTTGAAAAATCTTTTGAACAAAAACATAATAACAACAACAACCAAATCAAAGTTACCAGTAAGGGTGTTTCGACCGGTTTTATTTTATTTTTAAAATATTCATTTCTCGGCCGTTATGAATGCCGATACCGATAGTTTGGATACAGATAGCTTGGTATCTAAAGGAGACAAAAACATGTCTAGCAATGTCTTGCAAACAGAAAAACAGTGCAATGGAAGTCATGAAACAAAACTGTTCAATAATACCTAAACTGGGATTATAAATGGGGATATTCAGATGTCAAAGACTGTATGAAAACACTTATTTACTGAAATTATTTGAGGACAGAAATCTTTTTATTAATTAATGTAAAACACGGTAAATTTTCATATTACACAAAACACTAAAATGAAACAACTTTATACTAATCTACTTGTTCGTCCTAAATGTAGTGTAGATTTGGCTTTCATCCAGACATTTGTTTACATCTTCTAACTAGTTAACTAGTTGCCGATTATTATTAAATATTTTATTTTACAAGCTAAAACATTTCATTGAAATAAGAAAAGGGACAATCTATTAATCACTGCTCTTTTATTTTTAAAAGTTTAAAAGCTATTGCCCCTCCAAACACTAGAGGGCCGTCTTCCGCTTCCAGACTACAGCAAATCCCCACAGCTTCCGGCATTCTTTCCCTGAATGTGAAAGTCCACTTCTTTATTCATATATGCAGGTAGGAAAGCTTGACGGCTAACTTTAAAGGTGATTGTGACTTGTGGGTTACACCTGAATTGTGTAGTGTTTCTCTCGTGGGATTTCTGGGCTGCAGGGGTTGCTGTTTGATTATAACGTACAGGTATCAAGTAACGTTATATGATTAATGTTTTTTTTTCGCTTGTATTTTATTGATGTCGTTTCTTAAATATCCACGTCTTGTGGTTTAGGTTACTAAAACATAAACATAAAAATAAATATAAAAAACTAAAATCTCCGAAAAAATACAGAATGGTTTCACGCGCTAACTTACCTAATACAGTAGTGTGTAATACAGTCTAAAGTAGTATCTGTGCATGTGACTGACTGCTTTCTCAGTCTGTACTTACATTTTGTTGTTTCTTGTATGTTTTGCCAAGTGTTTCGTCATGAAAAGCTCCAAAGAAGCTGTGCAGGCTGCTGCCAAAGAATTTCTTAACTTTGTCAATAAGGGAGTTTCACCTTACCATGGTAAGAATGACATACCTATGCAAATTGCATTGCAATGCATAAATTCTACTCTGTTTTTATTAATTTACACTTCGTTAATAGTAAGTTTATTAAATAGCTTTCCAGTCTGATTATATATCGGCCCTTGGACATTGTTCTTCACTGGCTGATAGAGTTGCAGATATGGACAATGGATCTTGATCTAGACTTTGAAAGAATGTTCTTTAACCTTTTTCCTAGATCACATGCTTTGTAAAGCAACTGGGATGTAATCATTGTACTGGAACATGCATGAGTTTAGTTGTATGTTTGTTTACATTATCTACATTTACATTTAGTCATTTAGCAGACAATTTTAGCCGAAACTACTTAGAAATGAAGACAATGGAAGCAATTGAAAACAACAGAAGAGCATCAAAATCTAAATATCTAAGGTTACCTTCTGTATGTCTTTTTACTCCTTCCTTTATCTTATAGTGGTGGAAGAGTGTAAATCTCGCCTGTTAAAGGCTGGCTTTACTGAGCTCAAGGAGTCTGAGCACTGGAACATTAAACCTTCCAGTAAGGTACTGTATGTGTGTGTGTTCTTTAATCATATATGTACCTTCAGAATTAATATGTGCTGAAAATCCAACATGTTAATGAGTTTCTTCATCATAACAGATATGAGAAATGTACCATTACATCAATACATCCACTCCAATCCGTCAATTAGAATATTGTTTGCGTGTGTTAAAAAAAACAAAAAACAAAAAATCCATCTTTAACAACCATAATGCATTCTCCAGTACAGAAATTGTTCTTTCACATCAAAACAGTTTTGGACAGTGCTTAATTTGTGCATTTTTCTCTCTTCATTCATGAGCTGAATGTTTAACTGGAGAAAGCAATATTCTGGATAGAGGACTCGGTTTTAAATTAAAAGCACTCAAATTTCAAACACTCACCTTTCAAGCTTTTCACTTCACAAAACACTAGTTGATGAACTGTGTTGATTACTTTAATATTATAGTGATACTTTAATACAGCTGGGGAAATTACTTTAAAAGGTTCATCTAATAATAATATGTCTTTGGCCATATGAAACTTTTTTTTTTCACTGTAATCTTTTTCGGTCCAGTATTTTGTAACCAGGAATTACTCCTCCATTATTGCCTTTGCTGTCGGGGGTCTCTACAAGCCTGGAAATGGTTTTTCCATGATCGGAGCTCATACAGACAGTCCATGTCTGAAGGTAAGCGTAATAGACACAAGACGCCCTGTTAATCATAAAATATATCATTAGTTCTCTGAGTGTTCCGTAGCTGTGTGTAGTAATTAGATTATAGAAGTAAGATAAGTGTATTCCACATTAACGTACTTGGAGGATATATTCTGGTATCATTCTCTTCTACATGTTTTCTCAGGTGAAGCCACGTTCTAAGAAGACAAAGTTAGGTTTCTTGCAAATAGGAGTGGAGTGTTATGGAGGAGGAATCTGGAACACTTGGTTTGATCGTGACCTGACCATTGCAGGTCGTGTAATGGTTAAGGTAAGCCTCAGTGATACAGAATTGTAAACCATACCCATGTTTCTTTGAATGTTTCATTGTTAATGATCTTTCGTTATATAGTAATAACACTCACTTTTACCAGTGTCATTTTTTTTGTGTGTGTTTTTATTCAGAGTGAAGGCAAGCTGGTGCAGCGTCTGGTTCATGTTCCCCGTCCCATCCTCAGGATCCCCCATCTGGCCATTCACCTTCAGAGAGACATTAACGACTCATTTGGACCTAACAAGGAAAACCATCTGTAAGCATGTTTTTGGCATAGAAAAGGACAGATTGGAGATACAAGGCAGAAGAAGATGCTAAAATGCTTCTGGTTTTATCTATATCTGTTTCTTTTGTAGAGCACCTTTGCTTGCCACTGCCGTACAAGAGGAACTGGAAACAGGAACTGCCTCTTGTGGAGATGCCTGTAATGCGACATCCATTGTAAGCTTACAAACACACACAAGTCTAATTAAGAGGCTTAGTTCACTAAATGAAAATTCTGTAATTAATTACTCGCCTCATGTTGTTCCAACCTGTAAGACTTTTGTTAATAGGTTGTTTGCAGTCACGTGGTTCTGATGACACACGAAATGCAGCTGGAGGGGAGGAAGTGATTTTTCTCCATAGGAATCAGTAGCAGAAACTCAGAATTACTGTGTTTTGCGTTGTTTTATGGATGTTCAAACCGAGAACACAAAGAGCTTTTATTGTATAGGAAAATGTTGTTCATAGGGAGTGAAAAATCAAGAAATTGACTGAAAAACTGAGAAAACAGTGGTTTGTAAGCTGGGGTCTCTGGATGGGAGGAGGCGAGTCATATAATACTGGTGTGTGCAAATGGTTAATATAAGACATTAAAATAATAATACATTGATATATGAATAAAGAAATGCATTAAGATACAGGGTGACAGTCATAATTCACTCAATTCTAAACGCAGCACGTAGACGCATGTAAATAAGATATTACAGTTCAGAGAGCTTCACTGATTATAAAGGAACGTGCTGAGATTGAGATTGAGTGACAGCTTTTAAGTGATTACACGGAAGCTCTTTTTGCTTACTTTCTATGCTATAATCAATTCAGAATTTAAAAAAAAAATTGTTTTACGTGGTGCTAACAGGACCCATGGCCACAAACCCTGTATGCAGCAAAGTTTCAGGAGTAACTTGTATCCCGCCGCATACCTCATATAATATTCTCTTTTGAAATACCTCGTTTGCAGGGTAATTTTAGCCTGTATCCAGCACCTCAATAGCACGCAAGCATTTCAATGTTTAAAATAGCTCCACTTCATAATATAATGATCATTATAATAATAATTCATAATTTCTTAATTGCACTGTGTCTATTTGCAACGTTTAGCATTTAGTGTATTCTGTCTGTCTCATGCTGAATACTTAAAGAGTCGGCAGCACCAGATTATCTATCTGTATTAATATCATAATATATAATAATATAATCTAATATATAACATAATATATTCATATCATATACATCTTATATGAATCATTTTTACAGATGAGTATTATCTGACTCTGCTCCTCCCGGCACCGGATGCCAGTTTGCAAGTCACATTGTCCTGTGTTTTTCAGTAAATGTCTTGCTTTTTCACTCCTTATGAGCAACACATTTTACTGCACAATAAAAACTCCTTTTGTTTTCTTGGTTTGACTGATTTAAACATTTATAATCAACCCAAAACACAGGAATTATGAACTTCTGCTACTGATTCCTATGGAGAAAAATCACTTTCTGCCCTGATCCTGCATAAAACAACGCACCTACCGCATTCAAGGCTAGAAAATAAGAACTAATTGAATAAATAATGACATTTCTGTCCTTGAACATGGTAGTTTTGTTGCTGTCTATGCAGAAATATCTTAATTTGTCTTCCAGAGATGAATGGTGGTTACACAGGTTTGGAACGACATGAGGTTGAGTAATCAATGACAGAATTAAAATTTTTGAGAGAGCTATATTTTTATGGTTGAAGCATGTGCTTTCTGTGGAGTTTCTGTTTCCCATATTTAATGTACTTGATGTGCGTTCGAAATGGTTGGTCACCGATGACAAAAAACAACAACTATGAAATGAAATTTTTTGCTATTTTAATTCAATAAAAAATAACAAATGTATGTTTTGATAATAACAACGTTTTGGGAGGAGTGCTGGCCGAATTAATCACGGCTGGTGTCGCATCATCTAATCAATGTCCTTGTTATGAATGCCCAAACAAATCCTTTCTACCCACTATAAATAACCTCGTTTCACCCACATCCGCATCTCGCCTTTTATGCACCACTCCCCATCTCCTTATTTCTCAATTCCATGACTTCCTCTGGGGGGCAGACGGAGATCGAGCCAGACGCCGAACCCTTGCCCTCGCCTAGGGTTCAAACCTCTAGGGTTCTCCCGGCTCGCTCCCCGGACAGCACGCCAAATTTGCTATTTTCCATTCTATTAATGAGGAAGTGCGAACTCGTGAAATTCAGTTGTCCAAAAATCCTGCAAATGTATTTAGCACAACATTGTAATGCTAGTGCTGTCACTAGCGATTAGTTGCGGTTACTCACAATCTGAAATAAAAGTTTTTGTTTACATGTTTGAGCCGTGTATATATAAATACACTTGCATGTATATTTAAGAAAAAAAATTGTTTATACATTAACTATATTTATTTATAATATAAATATTTAAAATGTGAATACAATTAAATATTTTCAAAATATATACTAATATGTATAATCATGTATAATTTTTTTTTTTAATAAATTAGTTTTAAGCAAATATTAAATAATAGAAAAAGCAGTCTAAACACAAAATATTGTCCAACACAGGTCTAATATAAATATCAACTGATAGCAGTAGGTAACCATTAAAAACCAATAAAAATGAAATGTTTTATGAACACTTTTTTTGCTGTGTTCAGGCAGAGAAGCATCACTCTCCGCTGATCCAGATGCTATGTGGGCAGCTCGGGGTCGAGCCAAATGCTTTACTGGACTTTGAGCTCTGTCTTGCAGACACACAGCCTGGCGTAAGTCGCTTTGTCTTCATGTTAGACAAATACCCAAAAGATTAGTTTTTCTTTCTATTTTTTCCTTTTTGTTTTAAGGTTTTGCACAAAATTGTGCTGACATAAAGAGGATTAGTATGCAGGGTACATTTGTGCTAGGCAAAGAGGATTGCTGTTATTTTTACCCGACTGAAGAAAAGCCTTTAAATATGAGAGTGGGATGAAACATTACTTTAGAGAATCTCGAAGGAACAAGACTAAGAGCTGTAATAGCTCTCATTTACATATGATTTACACATAAAATAACTGTCAGAGCAGCAGCCACGCATTCTCACCCAGGCTTTTTAACTGATTATCATGAGTTTTGACATGTTTTTGTGCTCTACAGGCACTAGGAGGTTTCTATGAAGAATTCATCTTCTCTCCTCGTCTGGACAACCTTCACAGTTGTTTCTGTGCTCTCACGGTACGACGGAACACAGAGAGCAACATCTTATTAAATATTCAGTCATTCACTCACTCAGAAATGATCTGAGGAGTGATGATAAATAATTAATACATAATTATGTCCTCTTTCCCAGGCTCTCGTGGACTCCAGCACACCTGATTCTCTAGCAAAAGATCCAAACATTCGTATGGTTACTTTATATGACAACGAAGAGGTGAGACAAAAATGCATTTATGAGCAAACGTAAACTGTCTTTAGACTCCTCAATCAATAATTTGGCTTTTTTATTTATCAATAGGTGGGATCTGAGAGTGCTCAGGGAGCTCAATCTAACCTGACTGAGCTGATTCTGCGGCGTCTTGCTTCAACTTCTGACAATCTGACCGCTTTTCAGGAGGCAGTGCCATTGTCCTACATGATCAGTGCAGACATGGCACATGCTGCACACCCTAACTACCAGTCAGTACTTCTACAGTCTGTCATCACTATGGTGACACCGGAATTTCTGTTTTTATATATGTGTGTCTGTATGTGTGTGTGTATATATATATATATTATGAGAGAGAGAGTGTATAATGTATAAGTATTTTACATTTTATTGATATTGTCATTTTTGAGACTTAATGGTGTACATATGAGATTTTCAAAAAACCAAACCTTAAACTGTAGTATGTCCACACATATAATTTGAATAATATAATGTAATATAATATAATAATGTTGTAAGTATGAGTTTATAAAGACTATGTTTATGTCCAGTTTTGTGATGTATGATATACACATGTATGATTCACCTTACAGGGAGAAACACGAGGAGAACCACAGACCTGCATTTCATAAGGTAACACACACACGTACGCCAATATCTTTTTGATACATTTATGAAGACCTCAGCAGAGCCCAATCAGCTAAATCTCTCACACTGTGTGTCCTGGATCAGGGTCCAGTCATAAAGTTTAACAGTAACCAGCGCTATGCCACCACTGCTGTAACTGCTGCCATATTACGAGAGATTGCTGGAAAAGTGGGCGTACCTCTGCAGGTAAGCAGAACATTCCCCCTCCCTTATATTTCATTACATCCTGCTTCACCATCTGTCCTTTTGAAAATCTCTTGCCATATAAATGAGTTGAGGTGATCCTCATTATCTAAGCTAAAATTAGCTTCACTGAAGGAAGTGAAATCTAAGAGAAAGAAATTGTAAATCCCTACCAACAAAAAGAAACCACACAGTGTTGATATTTGTGTGAATCAAGAGAATGTGATCTATCTACATCAGGGGTGTCAAACTCATTTTAGCCCGGAGGGCCGGATCGGAGAAAATGTCCGCTTGTGCGGGCCGAATTATTTTTTGTTAAACCCTAACACCTTTGAAATCCTTTGTTCACAATTACAGTAATATTAA
>JAUCMT010000068.1:21744286-21778222 GCA_032357475.1 Enteromius thamalakanensis
TTTCGAGAGAATCGTGTACGCAGTAATTACCCACGGCTGTTTGCCGATTCCCTAATCAAGTACACCCAATCACACCCACCTTCCTTCCCTTTAAAATATCCCAGCTTCGATGTTTCCAGAGGCCTCCTAGTCCCCTTCCCCTACCTCCACCGAGGGCTTTTCTTCTCTATCCCACCTCCGCCGAGGTTGCTAAACATCAGCGTAGGTTTCACTCCCGGCCTCCGCGTAGGCCTCCCAGTCCCCTCCCCCTACCTCCGCTGAAGGCTTTTCTATTCTATCCCACCTCCGCTGTGGTTGCTAAACCTCCGCGTAGCCAGTCCCTCACTCCAGCAAGCCACTCCCCCTCCCTTCCCTACCAAAGCTTGCAAACCTCCACGAAGGTTTTCTTCCAGCCTCCGTGCAGGCTTCCCAGTCCCCTTCTCCAGCCAACCATTTCCCTCCTACCTCAGCCGAGGTTCCTCATACCTCCGCAGAGGTTCCATTCCTAGCCTCCGCGCAGGCTTCCCAGCCCCTTTACAGCAATCTTTTCCTCTCCTACCTCCGCCGAGGTTCCTCATACCTCCGCGAAGGTTTTAATCCCAGCTCCAAGCAGGCTTGCTTTCCCTTCACCCAGCTAAACAATCTCCCTCACCTTTGCCGAGGTTCCCCATACCTCCACGTAGGTATTCTCTCAGCCTACTCTTAGGCTCACTATCCTTCATCCCATCTATCCCTCATCCCACCAAATCACTGTCCTCTTTTCCCCTCATACCGCCACAGTGGTATGCTTCCAAGCCTCCGCGTAGGCTTCCCTATTCTTCATCTCATCTAATCCTAAAAAACCCTTAGACCCAGCATCCCTTAACATGCTCTTTTTGGCCGCACAAATTTGGCTGCTGTCTCTAAAGCTCTTTTTGGGGGCAGACGGAGAACGAGCCGAACCCTCACGCACACCCTCGCTAGGGTTCTTTTCCCTAGGGTTCGGAGTTCGCCGTTTTCCCGGCTCGCTCCCCAGACAGCTCGCCAAATTTGTGCTATACATCTACTCTATTTATTACCAGGAAACGAGAACTCTTGAAACCAACCTAATGTGACCCTGGACCACATAACCAAAGTAAAGGTACATTTTTTTAAACTGAGATTTATACAGCATCTGAAAGCTGAATAAATAGCAATATAACAGGCAAAAATGAGCAGGGATACAACTATTAAAAAAAAAAGGAAGCTGAGAGTGCAATAGATAAATAAATAAAAAAGTAAATAGAAAAAATATTTAGATAAATGTCTTTAAAGTTGTCCAAAATACAGTCCTTAGCTATGTGTATTACTAATCAAAAAATATGTTTTGAGTATAAGGGTAATACAGTAGATACAGTATATAAATATATTCACAGAACATGCTTTTTACATAATATTCTAATGATTTATGAACAATTTATAATTTTTACCAGTACAAATATACCCATGCTACTTAATACTGTTTTTTTTTTGTCCTGGGTCACATACTTTTGTCTTGTAATCAATGCATAATGACAAATAAAAAGCATTTGGAAATATTGAGTACATGGTTAAAACTTCCCAATGCTGTTTTAATGTTACCTAACAAAATAACAAATATTTTAACAAATTTTTTGTTAACAAAACAGTTCAAACTGTTCATTTTAGTAGAAATCGACCCCTCAGGACAATAAAATGATGCAATGTTTCCTTTCATTTTAACCCAATTTTTTCATCTTTTAGATTATTTTTTATGCTGTCAACATCAAGGGTATTAAGTTGCTGCCGACTTAATTGCTGTAACATGTTTTTCTCTCAGGGCCAAGCCTAACCATGCCGCGTATCATTTTCATTATCTATCTACGTGAATGGTGTCAGTACAGAAGCATTGCTATTTCATGCTCCAAGCATATTTCAAACAATTAGCATGTCTGATGGGCAATCACACCTTTTAAGGATGCTGCAATTCAGTTCAGCAATAAATAGAAAGACTTGCTTCAGTAGAGATGCTTCAGTATTTCTTCTCAAGGCTGTAGTATGTGTAGGTGCATTTAAATTTAAATTAGACACACAAAATCATCCATTAATAATTCCTCATATCCATTAGTCACTGGTACTGTAAGGTTTACTCTATTTTTATAGAATTTGTGGGACACAGCATGATATTTTAGGGTGAAATGTCTGAGCTGATTCTTTCCTAAAAAAACATGAGAGTATCATCATAGTAGCCCAGCCTCATTTGGGGCGAACTATTTCTTTAATAGCGCAGTTGACGCACATAATATCTCTCTCTTACTCCTGTTCACTTTTCCAGATTCCAGCCGGTGGGTCTGGTGGAGCGAATCCAGGCCATCGCCCAGAATGTGTCTGACATGGCTATACGAATGGAGCAGATTTTAAAGAAGACTAACATCCCTGCCAGAGGTGAATCTCTCATTTATGTTTGGGTGGCAAGTAGAGAACATTTCCTTCTTGTAAAAGATATTGTAAGACTTGGATACATTCAAATAGCAATGAGCAATGACATTAAAGGGTTACTCCAGTCCAAAATCAAAACAAAACTGTTATTAATCGCTTACCCTCATGACCAAGCTCGTAAAAGCACAGTTTACGATACTTAATGTAAAAAAACCGGGAGGCTTGTGACTCTTTAAATGAAAGACAATTGAAGACTGATAATTAAGCATCCTGTTTTTATACAGAGCAAATAAAGGTCATGTAGTGTATAACTCTCCTCTTGAGTTTCAGAAGATATTAATAAATTATATTTCAAACAGTATTTCAAACTATCTGCGAACATGCCTACATCTCCAGTCAGAAATCGTAAAATAACTTGAGCTATGATTGCAACATGTATGTTATATTTCCACAATTCTTCTGCACTTTATAATTTACTACCAATTATTTCATTTTGTCTAACCTTAAATTAAGTATAATTAGGTCCTTGAAGAGGTACACATAACAGGCAAGATTGAATAACTCACATGAATCTCTCATCTGCTCTTAGTGAACCAAAATCATTGAAATGCGCTGTTTAAAATTAGACCCGAAGAGGTCTGGGCTCGGTTCCATTTTTTCAGGACAGCACATTTGCTCTTTATTATTTAATGCTACTTGATTGGGCTCGATCGCTATAATGCCAATCATCTCTTGCCGCTATTTGTACAAAGAGCGCCTCTGTAGGGTTTGATATCTCTAAAGTTTGCCAACAGAGTTTGGTGGAATTCCAGCAGGTTTTTAGCGAGCATATGTGCAAGCTGTGTGGGAGGTTTATTTAAAAACTACTAATGTAAGACAAACAGCATACTTCTGCTCTGCCATATGAGCAGAATACTTCAGCGTACTTTGTGATAACTTTTATGTTGAAAATGAGCACTATCGAAATTGTTTTTTTGGATATTTCCAATTAAAGTATGTTTTGATCTAAAGTCATACACCATGCCCCCAGTTTCCAGTGGATGTGCATGTTCACAATAAATGAGAAAATATGACACAATCCCAGAGAATAAGAAAATAGATGGCCGATCTTTAGTTTTGGGACCAGTTCACACTTAACTAACTAGAACTACACATTTTGCCAAAAAAAAACCTTCTTCTTGGGTGACCTCTGACTCGACTTATGATGTAAGCTGCATTCATTCTCTTAGTCTTTTAGTCTTACTTCTCATTTTTGATTTTTAATTCGTTAACAGTGTTTAATATTGCTCTATCCTCATTCATCTATTCTCTTCTGAGCTTACACTACAAATGCGGCTTACATCATACATCATTCATCGAGTCAGAGGTCAGACGAAAAACTAGAATAAGTCTCTCTCGTGAACGCTCATACAGCCAAAGTCAGTGATTTGAGTTAAAATTTAAAAAATAGAAATATGTTTTTATTACAAAAACCCACTGATCTGGGTTTTCCGATGGATATGTATGATTTATGGAGCTTCAAAATAATGTTCACCATTCACGAGCTTGGAAGAGCCAGGATAAACAAAATAAATAAATATATTTAAAGAAGTGTCTTCTTTTTTGTCTGAAAGAAGAAAGTTATATACATGTAGGATGGGTTGGGGGTGAGAAAAATATGGAATTTAAATTTATGGTTGAACTTTTCCTTAAAACGGATCCAAGATATGTTCATAAAAATAAGACATTAATATGTGTTGAATATAGATTTATAAACTTGAAAGTTTAAGGAGTAACAAGTGTATGATGTTGGAGTTAATCTCTTAAACCAATGGTCCATGTGTGTACAGAACACAGGAGTCATTGGATGTCTTCAAGTTCAAGAGTGTTTTTCAGCTGCTTAGTATTTTTTCATAATCAAGCAGAATAGCCCATAATTCCTTTCTCTGTGAGCATCCCTGATGGATCTGAAGTAGCCTGTTGTACAAAGAATAACCTCTTTCTTCGTTAATTAGGCTGACTGGGACCGGCTACCAGTGAGAGATGGGAGTTTATTAATCAGGGCGAGGGGATGTTTGCAATTTTCTGGTCCTTTTTTTTTCTACCCAACTGAACACAAAGCAGTACAGAGCTCTTAACAAAGCCCAGAGCAAGCATTACTCAGACAACTAAGAGTTACGAGGGCAAAAGGCCGCTTTCATAATGCTTAATAAAGCAAGCCTAAGGAAAGTTGAGGAGATGGAAGAAGATACGGAATGCTCACCCAAAGCCTCATTAAAACCAAGAGAAGTTGGATCCCACTGGTGTTCCATGCTAAAGTTACTGTAGTGTGGAGAAGTGCTGTCAGACTGTGACCGCCTGTCCTTTTCATCTACAGGACGAGATGGAGTTGCAGGCCAGTGCGAAGTCCCGAAGGATCCCAGGTACCCGGACTGCGCTAGTAAAGTGGATGTGAGTTGACAGAGATTTTTTCAACAAACCCTTACGCTCCTTTATGTCTGGTCTTTTTATTTCTTGGTTGCCTTAGAGAAAAACAGATTGGCGGAGGCAAGCACTGGCATCCAACAAATGGATTTCTTGCCGGGTGTTTTCACACCTGTTTCATTGATTGATGATGTTGTTGTTTAGATGATGTTTCTTTCCTTTACTGGTTCGAGTACTGTTTGTCCTTTATTTTATTTTTTGTAAAATCAAAACCATCCCAGACGCTTCAAAAGCAAAAGGTGCTAATCATAAGCATTAACAAGTGTCACTATCAGTTACCACAAGAAACTATATTTTCGCCTATATATATATATTCGTACAAATTCGTTCGACCTCATTGGTACGATTCTGTACAATATATCTGATCCTCAGTGAGAGGCAGGTTTAGGGGTGCAATTGGGTGTTGGCCATTTATATAAAATCTTACGAATTGTGCAACAAGTAAAATATGTATGATTTGGCAAAAATCGTATTAATTTGTAAGAGTTAGGTCGTACAAATCAGCCACCTCCTAAAATATGTACGAATTGCTGTGAGATGAGGCTGGAATGATTTGATGGAGCATCCGATTTCAGAGCTTTTGTCCTTGTACTTTTCACTTGCACTTGCACAAGCCTGAAAATCACTTAATACATAAAATGATTGCAGTTCATTAACTCTTGTGTCTTCATGAACTACATGTGCAACCTGTGGTAAACAAGTTGTTTACGTGAAGTACTCAGCAATCATTCACACTTTTGCCCTGTGTGTGACACGCAGTTTATCCTCATTAATCTTCTTCTGTCTCTATTTAGCACATATTCACGCTTGCCTTCATGGATATTGTTCTACCACACATTACATTTGCATATTTCCCCTGTTGCATTAAGTGGGTTTTTATGAAACAAACTCTTGGGCTGTCAAAAGTTTAAAATAATTATGATGCATTTAATGATTTGTATTGTATTTAATGCATACAGGGAAGAATTTATTAAGAATGAATTGCTCCCACTGAAAGCTGTTTATTTGCATGTGCTGTCAGCACTGCTTTAGCCCCCGATTCACTAAATTAATTATGCAGATCAGGCTACAGCTCAAAAACGCCCTGAAAATTTATGCCGAGTGCATTTTACACAGTTCAGATCTCACAACAGCCGTGGAGTGTTTTATCGCTATTTTTTGCTTTGTAAACATTATACGTGTTTATACACATTATATATGTTTTTACCTTCACACCGAATGAGAATGAGTTCTAGAGCTGAAATATAGTGTGAGGAAATGTAACTGTTTGCTGAATTCACTTTACCCTACAAAGTTCCTTTGCACCGTGAGACGCAACAACAAAAAACGTGCAAGAGTTTGTTTGGCAACTCATTAAACTTACATTCATTGCTTTTACTACTAAAATGTATGTGGAGTGTTAGTCTGCAGTGTCATGGGCATGTTGCTGGTGTAACCCGCAGGTCCACGGCGAGCTACTAAAATGTATGAGCACATAAAATATGGGCAGATACAGATACAAAACCAACAAGGAGTATATTTCAGCAGCAGTGTCCAGCAATAACTCAGCAATACTTCTCGAAATTAGCATAAACACTGAACTTTATGAAACAATAATTAAACACACACACACACACACACACACACATATATATATATATAAAACAGAGTTTTATCAGTTTTTACTTTATCTCATTTACTTACTGATGGTTTCGCTGCTTACTCTCACTAATTAATTTCCACCATGCACCATTCCACCATTCCACTCGACCATCAGACTGTGAAGTGTGATTCATCATGTCAACGAATAGGTTTCCAGGATCCAGTACTGGCATGCTTTACACCAGGGGCCAGTCCTGTTCTTAGAGAGTCACTGCAGAGTTTCTCTCCAGCCCTAACTAAACCACACTAAGACACCTAATCAAGATCTTCCAATTTACAAACTAGCCAAGTGCGTTGGTGCAGGTTGGAGTTAAAATCTGCAGGACTTTGGCCTTCCAGGAGCATGAGAGAACACCACTGCTTTACACAAGTCCATCCATTACACTTGGATCATATTTCACTATTTTTCATCTCTCTGTTTTCTAGTGGATGAGAGCCAGGTGGACATCGGATCCTTGTTACTCCTTTTACGGAGTAGATGGCTCCGACTGCTCTTTCCTCATCTACCTTAGTGAAGTCGAGTGGTTCTGCCCCCCGCTGGCCTGGAGGAATCAAAGCAGCCACCCCTCAACCAGCAGCCTGCCAAAAAGACAAGTGAGTGCCTGAAAGAGTCAACCACTACACCGAATTCATTGCAACAGTGTAGGAGTCAGTGAAGTGTGATTGTGGCTAAGATCATCTGGCTCTTTTCCAAAGCCCATTGCGTTTCCTACCTAGGCAGTATTAGAGGTATCTTTTACTAGGTAGACAATCTTAGAACGCACAAGCTGTTACCTTTACCGCAGAATTCTGACTTAGCAGGCTTGATAGAAAGCAAAGTAACTCAGGGGGTTTTTGAACAGAGACTCTGTGGGCAGTATATTTGTTCTCACTTGGGGTGTGTTTCCCAAAAGCATGGTTAGCCTACAATGGTCGCAAGTTCCATCATTACCAGCATAGTTCAAAGATTCAGTGTTTCCCAAAAATGAACACTCGCAATCAACTTCACAAACGTACGTGGTTAGAACTACAGCTTTGGGCCTGTGGTTAAAAGCATAGTTTCTTGTTAGTAAGAGATATGGGCTTTGATAAATATGCTCTTGGCCACAAGAATCAAACTTGCATGCATTAACAATGGCCCTATGTTGTTGAACTAATGTGGTTCAAACAACAGAGATGCGACCGTGTTCGGGAAACAGTCATGTGTAGCTAGTTAGTTTCTAAAACAATGCATTGCACTATGGTGGTTTATCAGCGAGGTACATTACTGTTCGGGAAACGCACCCCTGGTTAGTAACTCTCACAGTGTGTTATTTCAAGTGAGAGAGTTCCAGCTGTTTAACTGTTATTCACAATGCCTCTAAGCCTTGCTAAGACTGAAATGAGATATCATTTTATTCTTTTTTTTTTGTCCCTAAGGCATAAAATACTGTAGCATTTTCCTGCCTAGCAAAATTACCTTTGTAAATTCTACACAGCTATTACCAGTGTGCGTCTCAACTCCTTTAGAAATATGCCACAATCTTATTTTAAAATGACAGTTCTTTCATTTGCAAAAAAGCCTGATTAACCTCAACCTCATATCCACAGATCACTTACAGTCCATTCATTTAGGTTTGCGTTTAAGTACTGCTTTGGAGCTTTTGAGAATCACTGGATTTTAAAGGTTTTATATAAGATATTCAGAGTAGCAAGTCATTTAATAGCATTATTTAAGACCGCATATTACTGTAAACCCTTGTGAAAAAAAGAAGTGTGCATGTCCACATGTAGTGTACTACATGTAGGGGGGTTCTGTGGTCATTCATACAAATTAAAACTAGTAAAATATACATTCGGTAGTACATTTAAAGTTACAGTAGTACAATAAAAATAAAATTAATTACACAATTATTTTAGTGCTGTCAAACAATTAATCACATCCTAAACAAAAGTTTTGTTTACATACTGTAAGGTGTTTACTGTGGCCTGTTTCTTAAAACAAGTTTATCAAATAAACCAAGTTTATTTCCGTCAGTCTGATTTATTGCCAGTTAATTTGGTTTGAAATAAGTCAGGCTATCTGCTAAAAGCCTGGCTTATTTGGTAAACTTGTTTTATGGAACAGGCCCCTGGTTATGTTTATATGTAAAAACATATTCATGTATATATTTAAGAATGCTTAGGAAATATGTTTATGTATTAAATATATTTATATACAATATAACATTTTACTATAGTAATGTGCATGTAAATATTTTCAAAATATACACTTCAAGTGTGTGTTATTATATATATATTACATTTTTAGTGCTGTTTATTTATTATGCAAAAAAAAAAAAAAGATGACTGGATAGTCCAACTTGTATTGAGCATATAACCAGTGTCTTGTTTAATGCCGGGTTGTCTGTCCATAACGTTGCATGTCAGTTTGTAGCTCTTTGCTTTGCTCCTCGCACTTTCCTTTGTTTGTTCTTTGTTTTAATAAATGTTCACGTTAAGAATTCAAGTCCTGCCTCCGAGTCATGCCTGTTTGTTCTGGAAGCAAGAGCGCGATTAGCGACAGCTTGCAACCGTTACAACAACTGCATTAATATCAAATAATATAAATATAAACAGAAATTATAACACATTTTCATTTAATTGCATTTAGCATGTACAGTACATTATTTGTGTCTAAAAATATCCTGTTCCATTCACACATCTTTTAAAATAGAATACATTATTTCCATAACTAAAGTGTACTTTTAAAATGTAAAAGTACTTATGAATATCCATATATTTGTTTAGTCAGTGAATAATCTGCACGTATTACTTTTGGTGAGGCTTTAGAATAGGTAACACTTGTGAACTACAACTTTTTCCTTGATAAATAACTAATTTGCTGCTTATTAATAGTAAGGTAGTTAAGTTTAGGTATGGGGTAGGATTAGGTTTGTAGAATAAGGCATTAATATGTGCTTAATTATGATTAATAAATGGCTAATATTCCAGTAATATGCATGCTAATAATCAACTAATAGGTGTAACTGTAACAAACAGTTACCCTAATTTTTTTTATGGACACACATTTTGATCTGTATGCTTCTTTGCCTGTTTTCTCTAACTTTATCTCTCTCTATAGGCGTATTTCCGCTCAGATCTGTCTCTGCTGTTGGAGCGGGTGGGCTCGGGCAAGGAATCTCTAAGCTTCATGAGGCGGCGTATGCGCAGACTGGCTGTGCAGTGGGCTGCAGCTGCACGCAGACTTGATGAGCATCTGCGCAGTCAGTACAGAGAGCAGAAGAGGGTGAGCTGTCACACAATATCTAATGAAGGTGAATTAAAGGCTCCATAGTATATAATGAGGTTTCCTTGTAAAACAATGCAATTCCTTCATGCTATTCAGATGAGATTTGTTTTTGAAGAGACATTTGAGTTTGTTATTAACAGGGGAAGTCCGTCCTGTCATGCATTGATTTGGATGCGACTGGGACCTCAAACTAGAGGTTTTTCTGCAGATATGGTATTTGATGAAGGTCAAAATAAAAAAGAATCACAATCATATAACGCAATCACAGATGTTGGTATAAGAAAGGGATTAGATTTCTCAGAGGAACCAATAGAGTATGGAATTACTCCAGAATTTTTATAGAGGCTGTATTAGAAAAAAAAAAAACAGCCGTGTTTGATTTAGATGATATTAAAATCAAAAATAGGCCCGCAGAACACATTTACCTAAACTTCTCTAGAAAAAATAAAATAACAGTTTGAATAGAAACATTTGTTATAGAAAAAAAATATATTATTAGTTGTAATGTTTGTACCGCATTTTCACAAATCAGTTACAAATAAGCCTTTACAGACTGATTATTTTCATTTCCTGTCCTGGAGCCTAGCCTGAATGAAAAACTGTGGATTAAATTAAATCAGTCTCGCAGCGAGATACAGACTCTCGGTTCTGTCACATAGAGAAGTGGTTTTCTGTGAAGAGGTTGACTGTGACCGTGAAAAAGCTGTTTACTGTAGGTGAAGTCTGCTGCTCATGAGTTTGACTGGTAAGTGTAGGATAATTGCAGGTGCTTGTGAATATGTTTGTGGTGGCTGGATGCACAGATTTCCCATGTGGTGGTTTTTAATTATGGATTCTTTTGCTGTCGATTTGTCCTTGTTTATGCTTTCTCCACATTCCTTTTGATGGTGCACTTTTGATGTCCTTATTGAGTCAAAGCCAGCATTGGTTGAATCTGCCTACAGCTATTATTAGATATGGATTAGCAGATGTCTGTGTTTACCATGTGTAGGATGAAAATCTTATGGTATCTATTTATTTTGGCTTAGAATCAATTCCAATTAATGATCTTGGACTCCACAAACCATTGCCTTGTATTCCAAAAACTACAGTATTGAGTACTTAAATAAAATAAAACATATTTAAAAAATCAAAATATTTAATTAATAGTTAGTTTGGCCAAAAGCATCAATTTATTATTATTATTTTTTGTTTACATAATATGCATGTGTACTGTGTGGATTTATTATGTATACATTGCCTTGCGAAAGTATTCATACCCCTTCAAGGGGTATTTTTGTTAGATTGCTGCCTTATTTAGTCTTTAGTTCATGTAACTAATGTAGTTAACTTTGCGGTAAGGATACATTAATTACTATGCATTCATGCATAAATTAATGCATGAATTATGCCTTATTTCATGCATTAATATCTCATGAATTATCAGGAACTAACACAAGTCTTTCATTCATGACTGCATGGATGAACTACACATTAATTAAGTAATTTTAAATAGGGGGGAAACAAAATCATTATTTATGACACATGATCATGATGTTTTCTTTGTTCACAAGAAAAAAAAAAGTCTGTACTATCTACTTTGGATAAATCTCTAGTTCATAAATTATCATGAATTTGTGCATAAAAATAGCATTATTTTGCATTGATAAAACTACTTGAACTACTAATTGTGCAATAAATAAAATCAAATTAAAATGATACAATAAATTAAATTAATTAATGGCAAATTGTATGTGTTTTACTTATTCATGAAAACATATTAAGGACAGAGAGCTAAAATAAAGTGGCTGAAGTTGGTGTGCAGCACATCAAAAACAGTATTGATCATGCACTTGGCCTCTATTCCAGTCTATCACTTTATCAGCAATTAATTTTCATTGGAAGTGATTTCATTGGAAAACCGCAGAAAAAGAAATTGAGTCCATGTCTGGACTCCAATATTCTATGATATTCCATCATTCAATTTCAGTAACAAATAAAAATATATATATAAATATATATATATAATCCACTTTTATATTAGCTCACTCCAAATATCTCCAATCTCCAAATATGGCCTGTAATTTAATGAATAAATATTTTATAAATATTTATATAAGCTTTAAATATTAAAATCAAATCACTTCTATTGTCACATCACTCACAATCATGGGAGCATGCTCCAGACAGCGCAGCATACAAGAATGTCTTTAACAAATAACAACTACACATTTACGATGCACTTAAAGTGCTTAAATACACTTCTAAAACATAATATTCACTTGACTGTTAAGGTAGTTTGTGATGCCGAGATCTAGTTTCAAAAAAGTGTCATTTGTAGTATATCAACATGTTTAGAAATCCATGAAATCCACAAAAAATATATTTCTGAGGTGTCAGTCTGTCATCGTCTCAGGGGAGGCCATGCAACTCTTTCATATGTTTGCACCATGTGAATGGGTGGAAAAAAAATAAATAAAAAATAGGATAAGACAATGAGCATCATGAATCATTCTGAAATACCTTGAAATATTTGAGAGCTGCATTACTCATTTGAGGTACATTCTGTGACGTTCACTCAATAAAACCTCTAGATGAAAATAGTAGGCCATCTGTAAGTTCAGTAAATAAACTGCTTTCCCCATAAAACTAAAACTGCCCTATAGTTTCTTTACACATAAATAAAAAGGGCTTTTCAGCTTTTTTTCAGTCAAACATTTAAACAGTAAAGCTTGTGATTAAATCCACCTCCAATACCACAACTGAGGTGAGACCCTTGAGCAAGGCACCGTTCCCCCGACTGCTCCCCAGGTGCCACAGCAATGGCTTCCCACTGCTTCGGATGTGTGTTCACGCTGTTTGTGTGCACTTGGATGGGTTAAACGCACAGCACAAATTCCTATAATGGGAAACCATGCCTGGCCACATGTCACGTCCATCCATTCTTATTAAATACTAATTATGCACAGCAATTATCTGATAGACCCAGGCCTCTCAATCATTTAGCGCAGCCTCTGATATTAGCATTTAGTAACAAACTATGCTAAGATAGCCTACTAAGGAATACATACTGTAGGTAGAAATATGAATAAATGAAGAGAAAGAAAACAAAGAGCAAAATATGGCCACAGACTGCTGCGATTAGTGCCGATCCATTAAACCTGTCGCTGACTTGCCCTCAATTAAACATTAAGGCGGGCAGCTGTATAATTTTAGTTTCTTCAGATTCAGTGACATTTCTTATGTGGGCAAACAAAAATGACAAGCCAATAATACTGAGGCTTCTACTGAGAATATGCTGTACTTTTCGTGTGTTTCTGCTTCCTGAAAATCACTTTAGTTTGTAGCATTATTTATTTAGCCAGTTTAACTTGAAGTGTTTGCTAAATGAATAAATGTTTTGCCTGGAAATGTTAATGGTGCAATTGATCCTTCATTAGACTCAATCTTTCAGTCAGACCTCATTCTAGTCCTTGTGTTCATAGCCAGCTTTGCAATTCACCCCCATTCAGATCAAATTTAGAATAAAATTTGTCTAATAAAAGACAGAGCCCTCCTGAGCTGCCAGACCTAACACAGGTGGAGCTGGGGGAGGTGGAGGGTTTCAGAGATATACTTCATATGTGACATTTAATTCTTGTGAACATGAAATTAAAAAAAGCATTAAACACATTTTAAAACTATATAGACAGTATATACACTGTAGTGGATCAGAGTGAATCAGACACTTAAGATTTGATTAGAATATTGAAATATGAAGAGCCAAATCCCACAAAGAGGCCTCAAGGCAACAGGAAGTCATAATTCGGCCCATGATACTCTTTTGTTGGATGGATCTACATTCCACAAATCAAGACCAGACTAAAATTCCTGATGAAACGTTTAACCTCACAGGTGTGCCACATCAAGATGCTGATCTGACATCATGAGTAGTGCACAGGTGTACCTTAAACTGCCCACAATAAAAGGCCACCCTGGAATGTGCAGTTTTTTGGTTTATTGGGTGTCTGGGGACTCAGAAACGGTCAGTATCTGGTGTGACCACCATTTGCCTCATGCAGTGCAACAGATCTTCTTCGCATAGAGTTTATCAGATTGTCAATTGTGGCTTGTAGAATGTTGGTCCACTCCTCTTCAATGGCTGTGCGAAGTTGTTGAATATTAGTTGGAACTGGTACACGCTGTCGTATACGCCGGTCAAGCACATCCCAAACATGCTCAATGGGTGACATGTCCGGTAAGTATGCTGGCCATGCAAGAACTGGGACATTTTCAGCTTCCAAGAACTGTGTACAGATCCTTGCAACATGGGGCCGTGCATTATCTTGCTGAAACATGAGGTGATGTTCATGGATGTATGGCACAACAATGGGCCTCAGGATCTCATCACAGTATCTCTGTGCATTCAAAATGCCATCAATAAGTGAATGTTTAATTCATTATTCTCACCCAATCAAGTAATTTCCCCTTTTCTACAAATTCTCGCAGCTTTTCATTTCCCTGTTTCCCGCTTTCGTGCATTCTTCGGAATCGAACGACCAAAAGTCCTCCTCCATTAGGGCCAGATTTCTCAGCCTGCCCTACAACAGCCTGCTACCACTCTGACGCCAGCACGGCATTTCCTTTAGCTTCTCCTTGGTCACATAATGTATTCCATGCTCCCATTCACCCATTTTTAGTCCATTGATTTATTAAAAAGCCCTATCTAACCTCTAACGGAGGCTCTCCCGCCTCAGCGAGGCTCCCCTCCCCTACCCAATCCTCCAGCAGAGGTTCCCTTTTAAGCTTCATTTAATGACAATCCCTACAGTATAAATTTCAGCTATCTCTTGTTCTTTGAAACCACAATAATGGGAAAGACTGCTGACTTGGTAATGGTCCAGAGGATAATCATTGACCCCCTCTAGAAAGAGAATAAGTCATTCCTGAAAGGGCTGGCCGTTCACAGAGTGCTGTATCAAAGCATATTAAATGCAAAGTTGACTAAACAAAGAAAATTAGTTAGGAAACAGAAACAACATCAGAAGCATCTTACCTGGGCTAAGGAAAAAAATAACTGTTGCTCAGTGGTCCAAAATACTCTTTTCAGATAAAAGTAAATATTCCAGTTCATTTGGAAATCAAAGTCTGGGGTCTGAAGGAAGACTGGAGAGTCACAGAGCTGTTTTGAGTCCAGTGTGAAGTTTCTGAAGTCAGTGATCATGGGGTAAATTGCCAGAATTGCCAGAATACACATTTTATGGTGTTTTGTTCATATAACTGTGCTTCTTTTAAGTAAAAATTTGTATACTGATTATTTAATGTTTATTACATTATTTTAGTGTTATGTGTGTTATTAGTGTTATGATGATGCTTTGTGATGAGGTTTCTTTCTTTTGGTACTTTACAGAAATTTAAAGTTGTTGTTATTATTGTTGTTTTGGACAGGTTGTTTTGTAAAAATACATAGTATTTAATAGTATTTTTACATTTTTACTGTATAATTGTAAATTATAAATGTATTATTTCTGAGACCACAGCTGCCATTTGCTTTTTCTGTAAAAACATTTATCCAAAGCATCTTACAGTGTAAAAAAGTATGCATTTTACCCATTTTTGTAAAAATGAACTTTTACTGTATTTTTACTGCATTATTTCTGGGACCACAGCTGCCATTGGCTTTTTCTGTAATAAACCTTTATCCAAAGCATCTTATAGTGAATTTAACGTATGCATTTTACCCATGACCTTGCCATTGCTCGCATGTCCTATTGTTTGAGCTACAAGAACACTCTCAAAAAGAACACACACTACAGGAACAGCAGTTCCCGCTGGCTCAGCCCGGTTACATCAGCAGGTGTGTTTGTTAGAGCACATACACAATACGCTCTGAAGAAGGAGGCTTTGCTATTGGATTATGAGCTGCCGCTGCCGCTGCCGTGACAAAAGCTTTAGATTCCATATATAGAGACAAGGAGGCTATAGCCTGGACCATGGAGAACAAGGCACACCACAACAAAGAGCTCAAAACAACTATAATAACAAGAGTAACAATAATATGACAACAGCACAATGTTGACCGACTAATCCTGGAAGGGCAGAAATGCTGTATTTTGAGGTAAGCCTGACCTCAGAATTTAAGCACTGCAAAATAAGAGAACGATATTAAAAGTAGTATCCTCTTAGCATTCTCATGCCACAGCCACACACATCCAGTTTTGTAAGCAACCAAAAAAACTGACAAAGGGAGAGTAATACAAATGCAAAAACATGCAAATGCACAAACAAATGATAATTTTGGATATGGCAGCACATCCACAGTAATCAGTATAATGAATCAGATGAAAAAAAATAGAAATGAAAACAGTAACAGAGAAAATGGTTTTGATGAGCACTTTTATGCAAAGTTCTTTTCAAACAACAATCAAGAAAATGAACTTAATGTTCATCCACTTGAATAAACATGCAGAAATAGAAAATATGATTCTTTTTTCACCCTTTCATTGTAAAACATCTAAATGAATAAATACATGTGTCCCAAATTCCAATAAACTGTAATATGACAGACACAACCATGATCACTATTTGTTCTTTACTCTTTGCAACTTTGTTATTGCATTTTGTTTTGTGTGTTACCCCAAATGGTATATATTATGCTTTAGAATGTATATTTATAGACACTATAATTTCCCATATACATACACTGAAATGGTGCACTTTCCTCTTGATATTTTTGTAATACTCAAAAACAAACAAACAAACAAACTCAGGAAAGTCATTTTCTGCATTATTCTGTGATTTTCAGAAAACCTATGATAAAGTGTCTGGTGCCTGAAGCCAAATTGCCGATTAAAGGAAGAGGCCTCTTTTGTTTTATGCTAATTCCAGCCAAATGTTGGTAATTAGTTTTTTTCTTTACATCAATCTGAATGAGTATAGAAGACATTTTCTTTGGAATTAATAAATTAGATGAGCCTTTGTAGACACAGCCAAATGTTGACATATCAAAGATTCTACTTCATTCTGTGTTGCTTGAGACAATATCAAGTCATGACATTCCAATGATATAAAGAAGAAAATAGACATTCCTAAACATAAACCAATGGAAACACAGCACAGTCTTAGTGTTTCTATCCTAAAACATTTGGCTTCTCTCTCTCTCTCTCTCTCAAATAATGGCAGTGTAGGAACTTGGAGTGCCCTCAATTAGCCATTTACCATTTAAAAAATCATTCTCATCCAGTATTTGAAAATGGAATTATAAATGAATTGCTGCAAGATTAATGTGCAATACTATACTGGAAAAATGTATTTCGTTTATCTAATTATTTATCTAAATTGATTAATTTGGTTCGAGTTTCTGAACTGCCCTGAAGCCATATTGAAGAGTTTTATTTTTGTAGTAATAATAATAATTAATTACAATGCTAAATCACTATGCAAATGTTGCATTTAAATTGCAAAAATTGTGATTATCACACACCATAAACTGTGCTAGAATTACGTCAGATAAATCTAAAACCTCTTTTTCACTTCGGAAATGATTATAAAAAGCTGCTACTTCAAAAGACCTAATGCTACTAAAACCAATCATAAAACCAGAGGCACTTCCAACCAAGATAAGCATGTGCGTTTCACAGACGTACGCCACATTTCCCAGACACACACCGCATAAATACACTCTTTGCTTGCTGAGTTTAACACAGAGGCAGTAAGACAGATATCATAGTGTGTACAACAAAAAACAACTTATTTTTATTTGAAAGACATCTGTTTAAAAAAAAAATACTTTACAAAAGTGTCAGAAGCTGACAAGTGTGTGTGGGAAAAAAAACTGGTGATATTAAAGAGGGGATTATGTCTCTTGCTGATGGAGCGAGAGAGAGAGTATGAGTGTAAGAGAGGTAGGGAAAGCAGTCATTTTAATAGCCTGCACACCACTAAAACAGTTAAGGATTTAGAAATCATGGTCAATACATCTGCTTTAAATGTAAAAAAAAAATCTTTTCCAAGCAGTATTTTAGGGACGAGACAAACTGAGAAAAAACAGATTAATTAATCTCATTTTAAACAATTTTTTGGCATAAAAGGGACTTGATTAGTCATTTTTATTCTGGAGTGCAGCCATGCTACAACTCAAAGTTATTTATAGATCACCCATATTCTTGACTAATTTCATCCCATAATCACACGGCTCACTGTTTATCCTCGAAGATTTTGGTGAACTAATCTACACAACACATTTCTTTGTGTTTTAAACAGGATTTCCTCTGCTCTGTTCCCACTGGCAAGAAAAACCCCATCACTGTCTTTTGTAGATTTTCCTGAGTGACTGTCAACTAGTTGAGAGAAAATGGCCATGTTGTTTGGTATAAAACGCCACATATCGTGTGCGTAATCAGATATTGTAAGTGGGATGTAATTTTGAGCAGTGGACACAGAACACCAATCAGTCTGATTGGTCTTCTTATGGACATTTCAGTGCTTCAGGATGGTGATTAGAAAGTTCACTTGAAGTGATTGATTGTTAAAAAGGCAAAAAGCAGTCTTTTAGTCTCCAATTGATAAGTGGCAGAGAGAAAAACAGAACACCTGATTACTTATTTGCTGCGCAAGAACACAGTTTAGGAGATTTTGTTGTAGTGATGGAACATTTGTGATGCTAATGAAATATGGAGCATGTCAGTGATAATTATTGGTTAGTACAGGCAAGCTGGCATAGTTAATTACGATAGGAAGCTAATCAGAGGTTGCAGGAAGAGGCCCAAAGTCCCCAGCACACACACCAGCACAAAGACCCAAAGGAAGATGCGGTCAATCACCATGGCAACATATTTCCAATCATCCTCCACCTAAAAGAGAAAGGGTACACAATAAAACAGAGAAAAAGGGGAGAGATGGAAGGTTAATAAATGAAAAAAAGAGAGGTTAAAGGTAACATGGAAAGAAAATGAGAGAAAGAAGGAAAATTGGAACGCGAGAAAGCAAGGTAAATGGAGGAGAAAATAGAAACGCGTCGAGAATTAGTGAAAAGCAGGTCTGCTGACTGTCCAGAATTCTTTATTCACACTACACGGGGATAAGCTAAATTAGATTGTGCTACTATAAGTGGAGCTACGCGCAACATTTTCCCTTCACATATTTAGGCACTGGGTGCATTACAATGCTAATGCGATTCAGAAGTGAGGCTCTGAGCCAAGAGTGAAGATGAAGGATGAAGTGGTGAGACTTTCCATATCAAAGTGTGATGTCTCCACTGAGGGATCTAAAGCACTTATTGTCAGTGAAGCACTCAGTAAACATTTCCACTGAGAGCAGCTAAGTCGTTTCCATAAGCTTAAGCTAGATGTCTGTGATGTATAACCTGTCCTTGTGAGGGCATTACAGTCAAAGCATAACATGATGTTGGAATTGTAGTCATATCTATTATCCAATGTGCAATGTGGTTGTTAATTATGAAGGCATTATGACATGTGAATGGACAAGCGGATGGAGCAATAACAAGCAGACTGATTGGATGCCTTGTCAATTGAGTATAGGTACAGTTAAATAAATAATTACTATCCCATAAGGAAACAAGGTACAACACATTGACTATTGGAAGTCAGACCAGAAATGCATGCCTGAAAAGGCATTTTACACACAATGATGCCAGGTAGCTACATCCATCAGGCAGGAATACAGATATTGCAGTGTACGTCATTCCTATCGTTCAAGGAGGCGCTTCTATCTAAGGTAGAGAGGGCTGTGATGTGTTAAACATTGTTCCCCTGCTTCTGGGACAGTTGTTATGTATTCATGGTTATATATAGTTGCACTGCTCTGTGCAACACATTGACTACAGGACCAATGTTCACGCCCAATGAATCTAGCAAATATAGAACAGGAATTAATACGACAGCTCAGGAACAGCCATCCCACGGGTTGAATGACTGTGCACTCCCTCCGGCTGTTATATGCCAAGAGCCTCTACAATTCAGTGAGAGAGATATTTCTCCGGATTGGCAAAACAGACAAAGGGTTGATCAAACAATCTGAAAGGTCCTAAAGATATAGTTGAATGGTTAGTCTGATGCACCTCACATCTCTCAAGGGAACCCCACAGATTTTCTGCTAGACTTTCAGAGGTTAAAAAAAGAATGAAAAATAAAGACTTTTTGTAGAGAAGACTTTAACATCATGAACTGTAAAAACAACACTCAGCCCACAACACTGACCTCAAAAGCTGACAGCTCTGGTCAAGGATGCATAACTTCCCTTTTTGGTTGGTTGAGCAGATCCGTACGCAAATTGGAGATACCAAGGCTGTTCTACTAGAAGTTTGATGATGTCAGCATACCATATTTTTGATGGTACAAAAAAATGAATAGCCTTGGGCCACTGGTGCATGGATGCATCTTTTCCTGGAGAAGCACACTGATCGGTTTTGGTATAAAAATATAGGACACCTCACATTTCCGCACAATTCGAAGAGCCCTATACTGACATAGAAGATCTGTGTTCACCCTTGAAGATGCCATTTCCTGACACAAGATCCTCCTCTGGAAAGAAGGCCCACCCTTGCTTGGCACAGAGGTCCCATTTAGCTTATGTAAGACACAACAGATGTATTTTCTTTTCTGATCAGAACATTCTGACCTGTATAATGAGAAACAATGGCCACCAGTAATTCTAGGAAGTGTAGCTTGTGTAACTAGTCGCACCACTTAAGGAAACATTACATGGTTGCCCATTCCAGTGCCTTCTTTCACTATTTTGCCAAATCAGAATCCTGCTTATAAAGGGATCCTTCCATGGCCCAAGAGATGTCACTCCCACCATCCGGAGAATAGAATATACACAAACGGCTCATACACAACTCATGACTGAAAAGCTTACACCAACATGAAACCTAATTTGACTTCTGCTTTCTTAGAAGCCATCGGCTCAAGCTAATCTCTGCTGCAATGGAAAAGCTCTGCAAGGAATAATAATTTTGTCAGTGTGTTTATCCAGAGAGCACACTTCCTTATAGTCAATGTGTTGTACCGAGTAGTTTGACTGAATGGTAACCACTTTACCTCTTTGGCTTTGTTGCGGCTCCTCATGTTCTCAGCAATGTACTTCACACTCTCAATAGCCTGCTTGATCTCCGGTGACACCACAGAGAAAGCCACAACTGTGTTAATAGCCTGTGGACTCAATTGACGACTCACTTTCCCACAATCCCCTTCAGTTGCCTCTTTCATTGGGTGACATGGGCATCCCCCTTTTTTTCCTTCCAATGCTGCTTTTCCCTCTCCAAATTCCAAAGAGTTCATTGCTCCTTGCTGAGATCCACTGTTTTTCCTCTTTTTTCCCTCTCCTCCTCGTCCTGTTCCAGTTCCAGACGAGCCCCCACTTTCTAATCCTCCTTTTCCAGAGGTCTCTGATAGGTCGAGAGGCCGGCGCATGAGCATAATGCGGGGTAAAGCTCGGAGGAAGACGGTACGGACCCAGCAAGGCATAGTGTGGGTCATTGGGGTGCGATAGTGCACATTCAGTACAAAGACGGTGATGACTATGGAGAGGGTGACGAAAATCATGGTGAAGAGAAGGTACTCGCCTATCAGTGGGATCACGAGCGAGGTGGACGGGATGGTTTCCGTAATGACAAGAAGGAACACAGTCAGAGACAGGAGTACAGAGATGCACAATGTCACTTTCTCACCACAGTCTGATGGAAGGTAGAAGACGAGTACTGTCAGAAAGGAGATAAGGAGGCAGGGGATAATAAGGTTGATAGTGTAGAACAGGGGCAATCGCCGTATGTAAAAACTGTAGGTTATGTCTGGGTAGATCTCTTCACAGCAGTTGTACTTGATGTCGTGCTTATAACCAGGTGCATCAATGATCTCCCACTCTCCACTCTCCCAGAAGTCTTTAAGGTTTACCTTTGAGCCAATAAGAACTAGGTCAATCTTGGCCTTGTCATAGGTCCAGGAACCAAACTTCATAGAGCAATTCTGATAGTCAAAGGGAAAGTATGTGATGTCCATAGGACAGGATGATTTGAAGATTGCAGGAGGGACCCAAGTAATGGTTCCATCATATTTCAAAAGAGCTTTGGTTTTGTCCTCCACCAAGAAGTCCCCAACAGCACTGTCAGAAAAAGAACAATTGAATGTTATGACTTCTAATGCATTCATGTTTCATTTTCTCAGACTGCTAGCCCTGACCATGTTCATTGGGATCTGATATCCCCAAAACATAAATTCATAGAAGTTGAAAGTTAGGTTGGAAGTCTACTTACTTGTTGTAAAGTACAATGTCAGGCCTCCAGATTTTATTTGATGGGACTCTGATAAACTCTATGCCATCGAACTCGGCAGGTGCCCACTTCAGCTTGTAGTCATTCCATATCTATGATAATATCACAAAAATGCATATTTTATTTTATGCTTAACTCATGAGCTAAAGATTAACACAGATGCACCAAGCTTGGGTGCCCATTCAAGTGACACCGTTTTAATCTGGCATTTACCATACACTTGTATATGTGCAAGTGTCATCTTTGCCTTGTCACAGATTTTATTTTTGTATGGCTTGTGCAGGCATATTGTTTATTGAGGTTTGTTAACAAATGTGTAAATGTGCATAGTAGTGTATTTGCAGAGCTGTGTATTTGTTCCTATTTCTGTTTCATTTTGTGGTTTGTTGACATGTCTGTGAAGAGATATGTTGTTAGGACTGCTGATCTGTCTGTGTTCAGTGATATCAAGCATCCTACTATCAGGCATTGCACAGACTTATTGTACAATACTACAGGGCTTAACAAAAGCACATACACATTCTCAGAAAAATTCAGCAAATATTTATCCAAATCCAGAAAACTCCCCAAACTCATTTAGCACAACACACTCTTAGTGACAATATCACACAATGTATCACGCATACAAATCATTCTAAACTATACAGATTGTAACAGTATTTAATTGATGTCTATATAAGCAGACAGTCACAAAGAATAATAAAGCACAACAATATTTTTAGTTTAAAATAAGAACATAGAGCTTCAGACATATAAAGCCAAGTTCATTTCCTGCATGTACCTTCATGCTTGGAGGATGAAAAATAGGTTTGCTAAATAAATAAGTTCACTAAATCACTAACAAAACAATTTTTGCTGACTGTGAAAGAACAGTAGTTTATTATTATTCTGCTGGTTATTAAAAAAAGCGAATTGTTTGATCTACTGTAGTTAGTCTAGTCTCTTTTTGCACATACATTAACATCTTTTTAACCTCTTTCTTTCCATTCGTTTTTGGAGATAACTACTGTGCTACCTTTAAGCTTAATATTGTTTAGATAACTTTTCTTTTTCTTTTTCTACTCATCTGCTCCATATGTACTGTATTGTTCTCCCCCTGTATTACCCAACCCCATCCTTTTTTATGTTAAGGCTATACACGTTTTCTTGGTACATTATTACCAACAGTTGTACAACATGCCACAAAGAGACATGTACACAAGGCCTACATGCTGCACACAAATAACACTTACATGTCTCAGCCAAAGGTTTGTTTCCATGATCTGATTGACTTCATCCTAAAGAGACAGAAACACAAGCAGGGGCAAAGTCAGAAACAATCAGAAAGAAAGACAGCCATCCTCTATTATTTAGAATGGAACATGTTCTGGCAATAGAATCAATACAGTTCTTGTCTAATGTCAGAGAGGTCTGACAAGAAAAGGAGTCTGGGCGTACTCTGAATTACTTTCATCTACTAGCTTCAAGTCATTCATCACAGTCCCCTCAACAGTACTAATAGGTCCTGCATATTCACATGAAAAAAATGCTTGTTGAGCAAATTTCCTTTAATCCTGTGAGTGAGTGAGTATAATCTATAATCCAGGATTGCGTTCTCTAGAGTGGTGGGTTATGGCTTGTTAATCTCTCAGGTGTCTTTCTCTGTGAAGCAAGAAAAAAAGGTGTGCTGATAATCTTGGCCGCTTTCCCTGGTGAAGTGGAAATTTAATCCAGGAGTTTTAAGAGAAGTGCTGATTTGTATGACGCCGGGAAAAGCACAGAGTCTGCACTACTTCCTGTAACAGTGGGGCGCAAAGGCTTTTAACTCAATTGCTCTCTCTGACCACAGTAAATGAAACAAAAAGCCATCACAACAACTGAAAACAGCACAGAATTCCACTCACAGGAAGCCACCTGCAGAGCAAATCTTTTTTTTTCTAGTTTACAAAAATAAAAAAAAGACCTCTTTATAAAGAGCTTAAATTTGGAGGCTACACTTTAACTAATGTTGACAAGATTTCTCAAGTGTTTGACTCAGCTTGATGCTTTCCAAAGCATAAAATAATATGATGATTCGGAGGAGTCCATTCTTTAGAAAAACTAATGAAGATGCACAAACAATGATAGTCTGGCCATTACTGATAAGTTTATATTATGTCAGATAATAGTTGATTTTGATATTAAATATTTGCCTTTGTTTTCTAAATAAATGTTACAAAAAATTATAAAAAGTAAGTAATCCAAAACAATATGTTCTTTTAAATGCTACAAGTATATTTAAGGCACCACAACGTTATAATATGCATACAATATGAAAAACAGGCTATATTATGTTCATATTGAAACATGTATCTATATTCAACATGAAATCTAAATGTAAAATTAGGAAATAAAATGTGCATTAATATATAATCTAAAGCTAAACTTAAAATACACTAATATTGGTTAATAATTTAATATATTGTGAAAACCTTGCAACAATAATAGCAATTCAGGTCAAGAAACAATTTTATCGGCTTAAATCTCATCTCAAACCCAATTTTTTGGACAAGAAGCAGGTTAAGTATTTGGTTACACTGGTTTTCTTACCACTTTAACAAGCTGTGAGATGGAGACCTCAAACTCCACAGTGACGGGGTCAGACACATTTTCCACTGGCCGAATGAACTGATTATACCTCCTGAATAAACGACGAAATAGCCTGTCTTCTCCTTTAGATGAGAAACAATCTGCACAAACAGAGATGCACAGAAATAGAAATGTACTTTAGTATGCAGTGCACTGGGTGGGACCCAGGGATAGAGTTCATTCATAATACATACAGTGGGGTGGCAAAATAGAAACTGCAGAGAACAAGTTCAATATAGAATTCAGTATTAGGAGTGCTATACGTCAGCAACAGTAGTTGTGGGATATCCAGTGCACTATCCATTAAAAGAGCTGCCACTCATGCAGCAACAGCTATTGGCTTCTGTCAGAATCTTAAAATTAATAAAGCAAAATTGTGTTGTTTTTTGTGTCTTTGTTTCTTGCTTTATATTTTGAACGTGTGTTTTTGTAAATATCTGAGTGTGCACTTTGTTGCTTTTAGCACCTTCCTTAGGGTCAGAGCCAATGTCAGACACTCTAAGTGGACTAAACATAGCTCTTAAGGTTAGAGGTCATCATCAACTACTACCAAAGAGACCAGGTGTAGTCAAGTGGAAAATAAAACCACTTTAAAATGATGCACTCTGATGGAGCTAGACAAGTCTGAAGGAATGCTAAAAAACATATGAGAAGTCAAGAACAGGTTAGGGTCAAACTTTTACTTGAAACGGGATATAAAATTTCACAGCATAGGACTAGTTTGTAACTTTGAACTTAACTTATTTGCACTAATGTCAATGCAAATCTAATAGGATATTGATTAAATGTTTGACTTTACTGATGAAGAAGTAAAAACAAAAGCAACGTTTTGTCATTAATTACTAACCCTCATGTCGTTCATCTTCGGAAGACAAATTAAGATATTTTTATGATATCAGAGAGCCATCTGACCCTGTGTAGACAGCAATGCACCTGAAAAAATCCCAGATACAGAAGTAAAAACATTGGTAATTTTCATACAGTCCATGTGACGTCAGTGGCTCAACTTCACTTTTTCAATGCTAGGAGAATATTTTTTGCACAAAGAAAACAGATAACATAATTTACCATTCTTCTCCCATGATTTTTTTCTTCCAGAGATAATTGGACTGTTGGACACATGGACTTGGTTTACCAATGTTTTTACTACGTTTCTGATTCTGGTTTCATTTCAGTTGAATTGCTGTCAATCCAGGGTTGGATGGCTCTCTGATATCATAAAAAATATCTTAATTTGTATTTTGAAGTTGAACAAACGTTTAATGGGTTTTGAACAACATGAGGGTGAATAATTTATTACAGAATTTTCAATGCCTGTTCCAGTCCGGGTATTTCCAAAGTCTACTCCGGTTCCAGTCCGGGTGGTTCCAGAGTCTATTCTGGTTCCAGTGACTGTTCCAGTCCGGGTAGTTCCAGAGTCTGTTCCGGTTCCAGTGCCTGTTCCAGTCCGGGTAGTTCCAGAGTCTGATCCGGTTGCAGTTCCTGTTCCAGTCCAGGTAGTTCCAGAGTCTGTTCCGGTTCCAGGGCCTGTTCCAGTCCAAGTAGTTCCAGAGTCTGTTCCGGTTCCAGTTACTGTTCCATTCCAAGTAGTTCCAGAGTCTGTTCCGGTTCCAGTTACTGTTCCAGTCCGGGTAGTTCCAGAGTCTATTCTGGTTCCAGTGACTGTTCCAGTCCGGGTAGTTCCAGAGTCTGTTCCGGTTCCAGTTACTGTTCCAGTCCGGGTGATTCCAGAGTCTGTTCCGGTTCCAGTGCCTGTTCCAGTCCGGGTAGTTCCGGAGTCTGATCCGATTCCAGTCCCTGCTCCAGTCCGGGTAGTTCCAGAGTCTGTTCCGGTTCCAGTGCCCGTTCCGGTCCGGGCAGTTCCAGAGGCTGTGGCGGATGACCTGCTGCAATGGCCCAACCCTCCTGAGGCCGTAGCGGATGACCTGCTGCAGTGGCCTGACCTTCCAGAGGCCGTGGCGGTTGACCTGCTGCAATGGCCCAACACTCCAGAGGCCGTAGCGGATAACCTGCTGCAGTAGCCTGACCCTCCAGAGGCCGTAGCGGATGACCTGCTGCAATGGCCTGACCTCCCAGAGGCCGTGGCGGATGACCTGCTACATTGGCCTGATCCTCCAGAGACTGTAGCGGATGACCTGCTGCAATGGCCTGACCCTCCAGAGGACATAGCGGATGACCTGCTGCAGTGGCCTGACCCTCCAGAGGCCGTAGCGGATGACCTGCTGCGATGGCCCGATCCCCCAGTGTCTGCCTGGGCGCCCCCCAGAGATGGCCGCGCACCCAGTGCGGCCTCCAGAGACCTTTTTTTTGTTTTGTTCCCAGAGTACCCAGCCCCCCCTCCCGGATGATGTTACCTACGGCGCAGGTGCGGCTTTCCGGGAGGGGGGTGTAATATGATGTTCTGCCCCGTCTGTCCTGTCTCCCCCGTGTCTTTGTGTATTTTGGTTTAGTCTTGTCATTTTGGTTTCTCCCTCTTCAGTTTAAATCGTTTCACCTGTGTTTTATACCTGCCCTCACTTTGGTCTTTTGATTTGTATGTTTAAATGCCTGTGTCTTTTCTTTGCCTTTAGGTCTTGTTAACGTTACGTGATGTTGTGTTTTCCTTGTGTGTCGTCCTTTGCTGCCACGCCAGCCTTTTTGTTTGAGTGCTTTGGTTTTGTTTTGTTATAATGAAATACCTTTTTGTTTTGAAATTCCGTGTGTTCTCCGTTCCTGCTCGCTGAGAGGCTTAACGCATTCTCAGAGAGCGTGCGTGACAAAAGTAGATTCTTCTGACACCCCAACCTATGATAAAATAACCAGTTCTGGCTTATTGCTTAATTAGGGCCACATTATTTGGTCCTGACACTTTATACAACTTATTGTGAAGATTAGGCTACACCCAAGGCTATAGCCACTGTTAAACCGGTTCACTCTGAATTAGCGCTGATTTTAGATTTGCATGCACACATATTAGCACAGGATTAGTAAACATCAGATTAGTCTAATGCACTCTAATCTATTGTGTTGCTTTCTACTGTTTTACTGATTTTATTCAGACAGTAATAATAAGACTGTCCAGTATTTATTTTAATGCTTGTTTTTATTTTTTTATTTTGAAAAATAAAAAAATGAAACAGTTTTTTTTA
This sequence comes from Enteromius thamalakanensis, assembly GCA_032357475.1. Lineage (NCBI taxonomy): Eukaryota > Metazoa > Chordata > Actinopteri > Cypriniformes > Cyprinidae > Enteromius > Enteromius thamalakanensis. The sequence continues at coordinate 21,772,017 of JAUCMT010000068.1, forward strand.
AATAAATAAACATTTTCCGTTTACTGACTGCAACAAAATTTATTTTTTCATATTTTTAATTAACATTAAGTCATGCTAAGGATTTAGACTAGTTTGTTTACTATCATGATTCTGTTTCTAAATGTTACTTATATATCCATATAATGTACAATGCAAGTGCTTTATACAATATAAAAACACAATCATAAAATATATATTTATGAACAGCTATACACAATATTTGATCAATATATTTATCCTCTTGTAAATTGGTTTTGTTTCAGAACAAAAGAATACAGTAAAAATTATCAGCGTGGAAACTTTTTCCTTTTGTGTTTTTTTTTATTTAATTGTCAAAATAAGCAGTTTGAAGAATTGCATTGGATGGGCAACTTCAACTCTTTCGTAGTTACGATATATCTGCAATTCATCTTGAAGTTGGTTTGATGTTATTTGAGTTGAAATGACTTGTACAATTGAGTTGATTATACTTAAAAATTCAAGGCAGCAACTGTACTTACACTTTTAAGTTTTTTTAAAAGTTAAAATTCTATCTAATCACTGTAATCATGAAAATATTTAGTGTTTTCCTGAAAACTAAAACGTATTTACATAGTCTTGTGAAGAAAAATAGCAGCATTTTTTCACTGATGGCCTTAAATTTTGGTCCCCAATGTATATCTTATCCCTCTCTCTCTCTCTTACCCCCATTACCCATCACTGGCATTGAATCCTTTGCAGTTAATCCATTTGTATGTTTTCAATTACATATCAAATGGATGTAGAGGTTACTGTAGTGAAGTCTAAGCCCCTGCCTGTAGCGTAGAAGCACAGCCCAACTCTGACCTAAATATCTGCACAAAATCACTACACCAGCAAAAATCATCATAGAGAAATAGGTCACATTTCGGCCCATCACTCGATTAGATTTGACCGTACAAACTGAAGCTGCTTTGACCAGTGTTTCTGTGGTGTACTCTTAGCCATTCACCCCATGACTTGTAGGTCATTTTAATTCTCACAAATCATGTCTTAAAAGTTTATGTTTGGGCATGTAGATTGTTATTTTAATAGTACTAAATAAGGGGCTCCCAATTTTTTTTTTTTTTTTTTTTTGGTAGCAGCACCATTGAAGAACAATTTTCATTGAATAGTTCTTCTGAACCATTTGTTTTTTTCAGTGACTAGCATTTTAAAAAATCTAAAAAATTCTGAGTGAGTGTTTTGTGAATGTGCCATACACAAATGTAATATATATATATAAAAGAATAAAATATATGTAATAAATGCATAATAACAAAATATATGATATACATTGGAATATGCAGAAAACTATGCATGATTAGAAATCTAAAATATTTCATATGGTAACTTATATATTTTTATGTATGTGTAATACATACAGTATATGTCATTAATTACAGTATAAGTCCATAATAAACAATACATGCTTATATTAAATAGCAATATAAAAATTAAAAAAAGTTGTTTTAATACAGTTGGATGTATAAATATATTAAATACCATATATGTGTAACTTAATCATTCCATATTTATTTATTTAAAAAATATATATTGGAGAATATATATTGACTAAGAGTTTACCCTCAACAAACTCTTAAATTGCTGATTGTTTGTAAGTAACTTGATTGTTGTGAAGTTTAAGTTTTGAGAAGGGCTAAGGGATCTAGAATATGGTTGTACAGAATATAAGATATATAGATATCTATATATAGAAGATATAGAATATAGAAGATTAATATGTAATAAACAGACAATATGGTAGTAATATGCACACTAATAAGAAACTAGTTAATAGTGTTGTCTAATCTAAACTAATGACACTCAATCAGTTTTTGCTTCATTACATAACGAAAGCATCCTTTGGTAGGAGACAGATAATTCATTGTAATTTACAGTGCCTGCGGGCTGCATGACGTGTGTGAAGTGAAATATATCTGTCTGTATTTGAGCATCACTTTAGAGCAGTAGTATTTCAGAGCTGACTATGTCGCCCTTGGGCAGCGGGGTAATGCAGGCCATTATGGATTGAGCAGGACTATACATCACTCATAATCATACCTTATAACGGTCGATAGATATTTTATGTTAGAAAGACGAATGGATGCTGTATCAAATAGTCCGTAAATGTTATTGAGTTTTCCAGGACACACACCATTAACTTATTATTCTCTCTCGCTCTCCCTCTCTCCATCTCACCCATTGTTTTTTAAAGGGGCCATACACATCCTTTTAGTACATGAGTCTATTTCAAAAGAAAATATTTAATAATTTTTTTGCCTACAGTACATTTTGACTGCTACTGTTTCTGATTCTTATTGTAAATTCATATCTGGTTTTATAACAAAACAGCACATATACTGTATGAAAAGGTGAAGTGTGTCAATATCATAAACAGAATTGCAAAACAGAATTATTGTTTACAGTTAGTTATGTGGGGGTTATATTAGGGTTATTGTAGTTCATTAAAACAAAAACCTTTTAAAAAAAGACTTCTGTCACTTGAAACAAAACTAACTTTAACTTAAATAAAGTACAAAAAATAAATAAATAAATAAATGAAATTAAAATAAGTGAAAATTATATTGTAAAAGTATAAATAACATACTATACAAATTATATCAATTAGCCTAATAATAAACTAATACATTAAAAATATTTCAATTTAGTTTATTTATTTGATTTTTATATTTTAGAATAGAATTACCTACGACTTTTCCCTTGATAAATTCTGAGTTTACTGCTTATTTATAGTTAGTAAGGTAGTTATTAAGTTTAGGTATTGGGTTGAATTATAGGGATGTAGAACACAGCATTAATATATGCCTAATTACTACTAATAAATGGCTAATATTATAGTAATTTGCAAGTTAATAACAAGTTAAGAGACATTAACATAAAGTGTTACCATGCAGTCTTACCAATGGTAAATGTGCAAATATAGCTATATATTAAATAGCAAAAACTGCGGGCTGACACATTTCTGCCTCTGCACAGTATATAATGTCATACGGTCCAGCCGTAACACCCACAAATGCAAACATACATGCTGTCACCCTGGGCCCCTCATGTCACCCCCTGTTGGCCCTTCTGTCTGAGACTGGGTATTTAAATGAAATAACATCCACAAGAGTAGCCAAACACACACACTCACTCACACTTGCACACAAAGGAAATCACATCCAGGCTGTGGGCCAGAGGGGCCCTGTGACAGGGTGTGGACAGCCTTTAACGGCAAGTGTGTGTGATGGCTGTGGACCCTGTGGACAGTAGTCAGATCCATTACTCTATATTCTTTCTGGAAGACAGCCATGAAATCTTTCATATACTCTTTTGCCCTCTAAACTCACAATGGACATTAATGAAACTTGGACCGCCGCCAACAGACACATATACGTTAACCCTGTTTAAACTGGCCTAAAGTGGCTTGGGTTTGAAGGGTTCACCCCAAAATGAAAATTCTGTCATTAATAACTTACCCCCATGTCGTTCCAAACCAATAAAAGTTTCGATGAAAATCCCGAGGCTGTCCCATTGACTGTTCAAGGTCTAGAAAAGTATGAAAGACATCGTCAGAATAGTCCATCTGCCTCTCTGCATCACTCTGCATCACTGTAGAGCCTGAGTAAACTATTTGCTTGCCCATGAGATTGTATTAATTTTTTTCTGACTTTTACAGGACTAGAACCATACTCAGGTTTCTCAAAACACAATGTCAGTTATTTAAGCTAATTTTAAAGCTTGTTTTGTCTTACTGTAAATCATTTCAAGTGATCTCGCAGCCTGTTTGGAAGTGTGCTGAAGCCCCCTAGTGTTTCCTGGCCCCAAAATCACGGCTCTGAAATCATCAAACTAAACTAGCCTGACAAGTGAAAGCCAGCCTAGTGGTTAGCTAAGACCAGCAAACCTCTTTATGATAGTTTAATCTATTTTATACTACGGGGCCGTTGAATGCTTGAATCTGATTGGCTAACAAACGTTTTGAGGCGTTCAATTATTTTCAGGCAGGTCTCTTGACCGCATTACAGTTCCATATCACTTCGCATAGTTAACTACGCACACTACGGTTACACACTCACACAAAAACATGTTGTCAGCGCTGCCCTGACAATTTTATCAGTTAGCCTAGTAGTGTAGCAACTTAAAGGCTACACATGACATTGCTCACTAGCGAGGTAATAACCGCGCTGCATGTTAAAGCAGACTTACAGTTTAGAGACGGTGCTTCAGAACCCAGGTGAAAAATACATAGTATTTAATGTATTTACAATATGCTTGAAATTTAACTAGTATAATTTTTATACATTTGTATTCCCAACAAGCTTATTTAAAGTGCATTAAAAATATATTGAATTGTATTTTAATATTGTAACGTTGTGGTTTGGTCTGGTCTTGTTTCTCCCCCCGTGTCTGTGTGTCTTTTGGTTTAACCCTCATTTGGTGATTCGTGTCACCTGTTTTTTACACCTGTCTTCACTTTTGTTCCTGATTTTTTGCCCTTATATACCTGTGTTTTTGAGTTCATCTTTATGTCGTGTTAAAGTCTTGTGGAAGCGTGTTGTGTGAGTTTCGTGGCTGCCTCGTCAGCATTTTGTGTTCCCGCTCCTGGTGTTTTATTAAATGTTAGCATAAGAAAAGCCTTTCTGTCTCCTCTGCTCTCTGCCGTGCCGAGGGGCACCATGCTTCACACAATCACGGTTTCAGCGTGACAGAACACAACATCTAACAGCGAGATGGCGTTCCATGCTTAGGACGCGCCCATCTCGGCGGGATTACCATCACGTTCGCCCTATCCACAACTGTCCGGATCTCGCTTGGCAATCCGCCGAGGTCCACCACCGAAGTCGCAGAGCGCAACTCCAGGCTCCGGCTTCGCTTCCACAGCACGGATTGACGAGTGGGGCTTCCTCGTTCCCGTGGGCACCGCCCCCGATCAATTCATGGGAGGAAGCGAGGAGAGTCCGGGAAATCTTCGAGCTGGCGAAGAAGATGGCGGGCAAAGAGCCGCTACCGCTGCCAGAGCCTTCCCCGCTGTGCTGCCACTGCCGGCCCAGCTACCGCTGCCACTGCCACAGCCTGCCACTGCCGCTGCCAGAGCCGGCCCAGCTACCGCTGCCACTGCCAGAGCCTGCCACGCTGCTGCTGCTGCCACTGCTAGAACCTGCCCCGCTGCCAGAGCGGCCCAGTTACGGTGCCACTGCCAGAGCCTGCCACGCTGCCGCTGCCACTACCACTGCCAGAGTCTGCCCCGCTGCCAGAGCCAGCCCAGCTACCGCTGCCACTGCCAGAGCCTGCCACGCTGCTGCTTCCACTGCCGCTGCCACCACCAGAACCAATGGTGGAGGAGGACCTGCTGCCATGGCCCGACCCACCAGAGCCAATGGTGGAGGAGGACCTGCTGTCGTGGCCCGACCCACCAGAGCCAATAGTGGAGGAGGACCAGCTGCCGTGGTCCGACCCACCAGAGCCTATATACTGGAAAAAAATATAATAATAATATAATATACTAGTGTAATGCTAATGCATTTCAAATGAGCTGTAATACAATTTAAATGTATTTGAATGTTTCAAATATGCTCTAAATGTATTTCATGACATATTAAAAGTATATTTTTTAAGAAATACACTATTACTATTAAACTATTAAATACACAATTAAATACACTATTAAATACACAATTGCACTAAATAGACTTAAAATGGGTCCATTTTAACACAATTTCAATACATTTAATATATTCCAAATATATAAATGTTGAACTTAAATAAATCTTAAAATACACTTAATATACTAAAGTTGTTTCAAAATAATACATTTAATATGCACTTAGTATAGTATAATTTAAATCTATTAAGTATGTCTAAAAAAGAATAATTTAAATATATTTCTTTTTCACCTGGGATCTAATACTGGAAAGGAAGAAGAAGGGGGAAACATGTGGTGGCTGAACAATTTTTAGAGCAAACTGAGCTTTGTAGCAAGAAGTGAAGACTCTAAGATATTAAAAGATATTATAGAAGAAGATATCATATAAATATTGCACTGTCACTCTCTCTTTTTCACACACACACACACACTTCCAATTATTGATTGATGGTCTAGTACAGTGGTTCTCAACCCTGGTCCTTGCGCCCCCCTGCTCTGCGTATTTTGCATCTCTCGCTTTCTTAACGCACCTGATTTTGATAATCAGCTAATTAGAAGA
>JAUCMT010000068.1:21791298-21833986 GCA_032357475.1 Enteromius thamalakanensis
CTGGTGGACTGGGTCTCCTGCATTCAATCAGAGCTCTGAAGACATAAATATGCATTTAATTAATGAGGGGAATTAATTAACGCACTCATCACTAGTCCTAGCATTAAAGTATTAAAGTAGAGTGTGTGCTGTGCTGCTGCTTTATTAATTGATCACCTGCCAAACCAAAGAAAAGGACAAAACTGACTTAGTCTGAGATGTTTCTCCTGATTTTCAGGAAAAAACACTGATGTGGTCGCAGAATCGCGAGTTTATATCTCCAAATTCTGACTTTATAACTTTATAATTGCAAGAAAAAGTGAGATAACCTTTTTTTTTTATTTAGTGGTGGAACTGGCTTCCATGAAGAACCATCTCTTCTTTACCTGTTTATAAGTTAAAGAACTCTCTTTCACCTTTTGTAAGACAGAACGGTTCTTTATGGAACCATTTAGACGAAGAAGGTTGTTCTGTCGTGAAGGAGCTTCATTGTTAAGAGTGCTGGAAGATTCAGGCGAGAAGTCTTGGATTCTGGGACGTAGGGGAGATTAGATCAGGAGACTATAGAGAGTGGCGTGCTTCGCCGGGGTTTGAAGGGCTCTGGGATGGAGCTGCCAGATCTGAGACGCGAGCGGAGCTGACAGCCGTCAGGGAAACACGCTACAGCAGTATAAGATGCGTGCGTCTCTCCCGCGGCCAGCACATGCAGCGAGCACAACGCACGCCAGAGGAAAGTGCAAATCTGTGTCAAGCCATCAGAAGTTCCAGTAAACCAGAAGAGAGGCATGAATAAATAAACTGGCTGTCCTTAAAGTCAGGGGTCCGCGAGCGGCTCGGAGGAGGACTGTGGGAGAGACGGAGACGCTCGGCGTGACAGAATCATGTCAGAGCACAAATAAAGCACTCCAGGTCAGGCTGGTTAGCAGGAACATGCTCATTTATAGCTCAGGAGACTCTAACAGTCCTCAAACCAAACACGGTATAAAGCTGTAAAAGTCATGAGGGTTAATATTTTAGAAAGATCGCCTTCAAAGTTGTCCAAATCCAGATAGCACACATACGTCTGCAAGATGTCTTTTAAAGATCTTTTGATCTGGAAAGCATCAGCTGACTACAAACGTCTGGCAGACGTCTTACAGATGTCAGTTTTACATACATACTAAATCATAAACATCTTAAGGACATCTAATAGACGTCTATTTGACATCTAAAAGGAGATGTCCTATAGACGTATTGCAGATGAGCAAACAACCTAAATAATACGTCTTGCAGATGTAAATGCAGACATGAAATAGATGTCTCCTAGATGTACGTGTGCTATTTGGGGTGTGAGTTTCCTAGAATGGGAACATCTCAGGTTACATATGTACCTAAGACGGTACATGCTTTCACCATACCTAGGGCTTCTGAGCTCCAGCCTTGTTTGAAAATATAGACTGTATGAGTTTGTATGTACAGTATATGTACATAATCAATTAAAGGAAAACAGGAAAAACTGTTTCTCAACTATGTTCTTCACTCAACTTAGACGAGTTGATACATCTCTAGCATGACAACACTATGTTAGCATTTAGCTTAGCTTCATTCATTCCAAACAGGGATGAATTAAGAAGCCACCAAACAATTACACATTTTCCCTGTTTAAACACGGTTACATGACTAGTAACACAAGTAATTATGGTGACACAACATGAAATGTGGCGATTTTTTAAAGTAGAAAATAACTATAATGTATGGTGGAAGAGCACTTCGCAGCACTTCGATCTCTGAGCAGTAATGTCAACACTCCTGAAAACCCTTCCTCTCCCTCTCACTTCCATCAATAAAACCAAGGAGTGATGATATTACTGCACCGAGGTCGAAGTGCTGCGAAGAGCTCTATATTTTAAAATGAATCATTTATCAATTATTACAACAAATAAATATTACAGCCATCAAATAAATGACTTGGAGTGTCTGGCATCTGTGGAGAACAGTTTCAGTGAGAGGAAGAGCAGCACGCAGCTCACAGATACAGTTTGTCACACAAGCTGTAAAGCTGTGTGCTACAAGACGCCAGAGGTAAGAAAAGAAACACAGACAGCTGTCATGTCCCATCAGGGATCTCCTGTACAACAGACTGGTAATTATTCAGCATCAGTATAAACTAGAGAGAAACAAAATTAAGATTAATGCAGCGCTAATATAATCTTTTACATTTCATTCATTCAGTCGCTGAAGCTGTGTCTATCTGATATTTCTCCTGTTAGCACTCATCCTCCTGTCACACTCGAGGGGAAAATGAGCCGGTGGAAGGAATAAATGGGGTCTCTCCTGCTGTGAGGGGACAGCAGTTTAAAAACTGTCATTCAGCGCACTTTGAATTAGAGGAGCATATGTCTGCAGCGCAGCACTGCGGCATCATCAGCTGACTTCTCAAATCACCAACGTCTTTTACTCTGAGGAATGTTAATGATGTGCATAATTTAAAGGAATAGTTCAGCCAGAGATAAAAATTCAGTCATCATTTACTCTCATCTCATTCCGAACCTGCATGAATTTCTTTCTTCTGGAACCAACTAATACATATACTTTAGATAAGCATAGTTATAAAAACCTAGGGTCAGTAAGAAAACTAAAAATAATAAAATTATAATAATTTTTAAATTATCTACAAGCCTGCTTTTATTTGATACAAAAACAGTAACATTATGAAATATCATTATAATTTCATAAATTTTAATAAATGTTCAGTTCCTTGTAATGCAAAGCATCATGAATTATTTAAAAAATGTAGAAATAAATAATAATAATTGTGAATAAGTGTTCACAATATTCATTATTTATGAGTCTATTTTTAATGTTTTAAATACGTAATAATTTACAATTAATGAGCAAAGGCCTGTAATGAATGTTGTTTTAATTATTTAAAAAAATTAAAAATTTTTATTATTTTCTCACAGAAAGTTATTGTGACGTTCAGAATATATTACACAAATTGGACATTTATTTGATGGTACATTTTCATTTCTAAGCACATTATTCCTTCTATGAACAGGATTTACCTCATTCGCTATATGCTGTATGTATCAAAGAAATGCCTTACCATAACTGTCTCCACGGGGCTCAGATCACTCAGTTTGTGGTTTGTGTTTATACCTAATGTAGTCTTAATGTTCAGGGCTCTCATTATTTTACCCTAGTGAGTATGAAGGTACTGTACCAGAGTATGTTTCACAAATCCTCCCTTACGTTTTTCTTTGAATGCACTCTTAAACCTTAAAGATTTTTCTTCTTTACTGCCACGGGGCACTTACTCTCTTTCTGTTTCTCTCCATCCCTGTACTATTGCTCAGCTGCTTTGAAGCTCTATCTGGAGCAGCCACAGTGCTGAGTTTGAAAGCAGCATTAGGTTCCTAATCAAGATAATGCCGACGTGATACACTGCAGAAACTTTATGGACACAAAGCATGTTGTTAAATTATCCGCTGCCAGTAAGCGAATGAACAATGTCTTACCAAAAGAAAAAGAAAGTATTACGTAACTACTTAAAAGACAAATCTGTGCCCCGAGGTACAAATAATAGATTTCCATTACTAAAGCTACTCAGTAAAATATTCAGCAAAAGAACAGTTCATATGTGCTGCTGATGACACATGAGATTCTGAAGATGTCAGTTATTACTAGAACGGTTTTATTGCTTTCCCGCTTACAGGCCCGATTCACTTCACTTCAGTGCTTTAAAGGGGTCATGTCAGCTTCTGCACAATACACAACATCATTTTGTAGTGGTTTGTTGTTTAGGTTCTCCAATAACAGTTTATACATGCTTTTATTTAATACTTTATTCTTAACAGTGGAATCCTATGCAGAGTGGAAAGTGCTACGTACACAGTCAGAAACACAACGTAAGCTCATTGGAAATGAGTTCCTCTACATACATTTCATCAACCCTGTAATTACGTACTTTCCTGCCCGTTTTGCCACTGTTTCAAGGTGAAATGTCCAGAGAGTGGCGCTAAAACACACGTTTAATACGTAACCATTGCACATTTGTATTAGGTGGTACAGGTACGTATTGCAGTGTTTTTATAATGGTGCTTGGGGTACATTTTGTGGCCCATTCAGAATTCAAATATCCAGTGAGTGCTGCTAAAGATTAATGTTCTCTCAGGTTGGAAATATCCCCAACACCAAACCCAAACCTAAACCTACCCAATATTGGTAACAAATGGAAACTGATGGCTAATTATTTTTACTTCCTTGTGCTGATTTGAGCCATTTCGTCAAACTGTTTTACACGGCATTTAAATCAGTGCTATTCACCGCCTACGTTTTTAAATTGTGCATGTTAAAACTGTTTTGAAGTCCTAACATAACATTCTACGACTAATTGTGTGGAAAGGATCCTTTATTGATCAAACATGTACCTGTAAATCATACTTTTGTGTAAAAAGGAATAAAAGTTGTGGGAGTTTCAATGGCTCTAGTGTTCATTACAACTGGAAATAGCAGTGATTTGTATGTATTGGTAAATTGTTAGGTTGCAGAAGGGTTTTATTGTCAAAGTTGGTACATCAACACAGTCTCGCGATCAATTTATACATATTTTACAAGGTGGCGAATTCATGTTTTGTATGATTTGTCTAAAACCCCAGCATACTGTAGATTATTTGTACAAATGCAAATGAATTGGCAACTCGTAAAACATGTACAATTTAGCAAAAATCCTACTAATTTGTACGAATTACCTACCTTGAAAATGATATACAAATTGCCATGAGATTGGGCTGGATACATACAGTACATGTTTTATTTACATGCTTAATTTCCTTTTAATAGGATTAACAGTGATTGAGTTTTCAATTCATCAAACAGGAAAATTAGATTTTCTCATGACATAACCCCTTTAGAGGTTTTTCAGACTTTAGAGGGATAAAATATTTCATTCATTAATATACAATACCATTTCAATATGACTGGTTTTGTCAATTTTTTTTTAGCTCCTGCCATGTACTCTAATTAGACTGAACTAAACCAGTTGCATTTAATCAAATACAATAGTTTACTCTTCACTGAACAAATCAAAGTAATCAAGGTTACTGAGTTACTAAAAAGAAGATAATAGCAATCAGTTTAGGTAAGGGTGGAGATCCAAAAAAAATTGTTTGGATATTAACCTGTAGTGCAGTATGACCTAAGCTTAAACAAGACATTTCCTTCATTAGTGCTTATATGAGATTCGATCCTATTTAAAGGATTGTTTCTATGTTTATACCAAAGTATATAACTATAGCAGATTAAGAAAGCTCTGGTAAATCACACATATCTGAGTCTTATTGCCAAACATTGGAAATAGTCCAGAACATAGCCCTTCCTGATAGCATGTGATGAATGCGATTTTGACTCTTTAGCAGCAAATCTGTTTGCAAATCTGCTAATCCAAGCAGCACTAAACCCTCTTCCTCATTCTGGAAAATCGTTATCACAGTTTTCTGGAATTGAGTCTGGTGTTACTGTCAAGTCCCATCACCAACAACAACAACAACATTATTTGTTGTTATACGTTAAGTAATATGTTGTTGTTTATTTATGCATATTTATTTATTTATTTTCACCTGGTTATTTCACATTTGACTGGCATCGATGTCAGAAAATAACATAAGAATTTATAACAACTTGTTTTTAAAAGCAAATAAAACACGCTGATGCATTAATTAAAAAAAAAAATAGTAACAAAAGTTACTAAAAAAAATTACTAGAGACTATAATCACACAATGTAATTTTGTAGCTTCAATTATGTATTCTAAAAGAGTTGCTAATACTTTAATCAGCCATTCAATTTACGTTGAAGAGGGTAAAATTATGTTGAAATATAGATGAGAAAAATCCATGGTCAATGAGCTTTTAATGGATAAAATGAAATTCAAAAGATTTGTCCACTTCAACTCTGACTTTAACTTGGAAACCGTGTACAAATGGAAGTGGAAATATGGATTATCAAAACTTAAAAACGATTTTTGCTTTCTCAGAGCTTCTGACCACTGCTTGAGGTGGAATGGTGTGAAAGGGTTTATTGAGAATAAACCATGGTCTCTCAATCAAGATTGTGTCAGCCTGATCTTAAACACAACAGGGTCAGTAAATCTAAATCCCAAGGGTTTTATTCTGTAGTAAAACCACACTTGCTTTACTTCAGTGGTTTAGGAAATTGCTAGATAACTTTTAAAGCCAAACACATATTACAAGTTGTGTTATTAATACTGGTATAAGATTACAATGATTACTCTATAAAGCAAAGGTGTGTCCTTGGGAGCTTATTTCTAATGCGGCATTCATTTGCTAAGAGATTTTTCTGAAGAAAGAGAATAAGTGAGTAGTGATTGGGATTTCTGTCTTTGCTTGTCTCAAGTCTCTAGGTGTCTGATTCATTTGAGTGCAGTGAGCCGACACTAACAGACAAATCTCTTCCATATGACACAAATCGCTGGTCACACGGAGTGCTTCATTACTTTCCTGCCGTTTTTCAATCTGAACCCCAGTGGTCCAATGTGAAGCCGTAAGATCTAACAAGAATGGAAGTCTTTGGCTATATTTATAGACCCAGGGTCAAAATGAAGTGGTACGTTCACTATAGAATCTCTCCTCAGGCTTTCTTTCATATCAGGAGAGAGATTAGTATGGCTCTGTTGAATTGGAACTGTGTGCGAGAGCTGTGTACTCAGCAGTGTATACTCAGAACATGAACTGCTCCCTGTAAATGTGTGTCTGCATCCAGTTTGGACAATCTTTTTCCCAGTGTGACTCTGATCCTTCCACATGCATCTGAAAAAAATATTAAAGGGCCTAACACAGAACCTTGCAGTACTCCCTAGGAGCTGATATTGAATCTGTGGCTGGAGACATGAATCTCTTAAGTAGGTGAATATTTTTAACACATATTTTGCATGCACAACACACACATATTGGATCTTCATGTTTTTGGGGACAACTGTACCCATAGTGGTTTGCAAGATTGCATAGAGCACCTTTAATAGAAAATACAACATTTATACTCACAAAATTATTTTGAATCCAGGACGTTAATGTAATTCATGATTCTCCAGTTGAACACCATTTGTTTTAGTGTAGAAACGCACATTTGCAAATTTTTCCAATTCGTCCACACGTTAATGGATTGCAGTGAGTCTTGTGTGTAGGTAGTTATGTGCTTCTGTTGTGTAAAGCTGTAAACATGCGAAAATTAAGTCTCAAAATCCAAATGAACTGAACATGATCGTCAATAAATGAACACGTCACCTGATTCACAAAGGCACAGATTCCTTTCTGCATGCGCAATTTATGATATATTAATGTAGAACAGACCAGTTTTATTCGCAAACATGCTTCATCTGTACACATCTCTGTACAAGCATTCAATACTGAATGTCCACATAATCAAATTAAAGGTGTTTGTGTGTTGGTAATAAGAAGCATGCATTAAATTTATAATGCATGGATAACTGTGTGTGCAAAAAATAATTCCATACATGTTGCGTCTGTCGTCATGAAATGATGCATGACTGTCATATCAAACTTTTTAACACAGATCTTTTTGTAATTCGTAATATTTTGCTAGATGTAATTCACACAGATGACCACACCTAACCCACTCCTAAACCTACCACTACAGAAGTCATGCAAAATCATGATTTATGGTGCATATACATTTTGTGAGCACATGCGCTCTCTGAGATCCAACTAGGCTACACGAAACCCGAATCATGACGCAGATAAAAAAATAAAAAAAAAGAGTAAAACATTAATATGACAATGTCCTGTTGCCAGTAGGGGCACACGGGGTAGGGGTAGTATACGCTCTAATAGGTCATATTTCAGGAATTTGGACAAATGACCTATGCAGGTGTACTGGTTGGAGGACAGGTTGCTCTGCCTATATGTAAGGAAGAATTAATGATTGTGTTAGCTGGACATAATAATTCAGAGCAATTAATTATAATTATGGAATGAATAAATAATTGCAAAACAATATTGCAGTTCATCATGCATCCTCCTGACACATATGTAAATTAAATAATGCAGAATTATTTAATGATCAGATCAATTCAATTGCAGTAAAATGTTGATGTTGGGTTTTGTGTTTTGAGTTTTGTGAGCTGGTGAGTTCAGGATCATAAAAGGGTTTATTTTTAAACTGTTTTTATTCTGTTGAAGTCTGAAATGTAATTTAATAACAAATAAAATTTTCTTCCACAAAATATAAAAAAGAAAAATTAACAGAAAAATAATAATAATAATAGTGTGTTACAGAACAGGAATTAAGTGGACATGAAATCACAACCAGAATCATTAAATTCCTTACTTGTTTGTGTGTGTGTGTGTGTGTGTATGCAGTATTCATTTTTACCCCTGCTCACACTTTATGCTACATAACTACAAATGTAAACCCGTTTATTGCTCTACACGTTCATGCTGGAATTTGCATACATCTAATTAAAGCCTCTAGCAGTATTAAGTTAATGAAACTGCAGTCTGCTAAATACAGACTTGTGCTCTTCCATTAAAGCGTATTCTTTCTCACTGTGTGATACACTACCACTTCTCTTGATTTTCAGCCGGTTACAATTGTTCGTCTATTCATAAATGCTCCGCCTTCTAATCTGTGTAATCTGTTGCATTTGTTACAAAAACACATTTCAGATGTAATAAAGACATGCCCTGCTGTGATTGTGCTTAGAAAATCACATAAAGGAAATGAGGCTATGTTTTTTTTCCTCCGTTTTTGGAAAGACCGTGAACAGCACCAGGGGTGTTTACCTTTGCATTTGCGGAAAGAACACAATCCTGAAACAAAAGAGAGTGCAGGTTTTGTTTTCACGTAATTTAAGATTTAGGAGTGGTGACAGCTTTAGAGTCAAGTTTATTTATAATTGGGGTAAGCTGGCAGCAGACAAACCCTTTTGAAGCAGTGAGGCTTGAAATGAATGGAAAGAAATGTGGGCATTTTAATTTGTAATCGGTCCACTTCTAAAGCAGCCGAACCCTAACAGTGTGGAAACTGGGAGAGATGCTTAGATGTGGGCTAATTTAAGAGGTATCAAAAATGCTTGCTCACAGTAGTTAATAGACTATGAGACAGAAAGGAGTTTGGGAATTTATTTATCCAATAGTCTCATCCACAGGCCATCTGCAGTCCGTTCACTGACCACTTCGTGCATTTTGCACACTCAAGAGCTGGACGAAATGTTTCATTTCAAACTGATTGGTAGAATGTGTAGCTTATAGGATTTGATGGAAGGCAGCAGTCATGCTTACAAGGTTGAGTGAGCATTTTTGAAGAATAATCTCCAAGTATATTGGCAATTATTCAAATGTACAAAAAAGGCAGAAAAGCTTGAGTGTGTATAGGGAGACCAGCTTGATTAATGTTCATTGCTTCATGGGAGTGGAGAGTTACCGCTCAGCTGTTTTTCTCCGATTTCATTTCCATAGTAAAAGCGAGTTCTGTGATTGAATTTTTTGGACAATTAACTCACAATTAAAAATGTCTGAATGTCACTGCAGTACAAGTCGCATCTGCGCTCATATGCTGCAGGATCTTTTCTCTTCCCTAACTTTACTTTCTTTCGTCATTGTCGCTCACTGTATTTAAATCAGCAGGGGCCAGTTGTAGTTTTGTAACGAAATATTAAGTTATTATATCAGCTTACAATTTGCACAGTTATATTTTTGTTCTGCACCATTGAAACATAATTTCACAATAAAGACCTATTCTCACTGTTAACTAGTTATTAGCTTATTAGCTGGCATATTAGCATATTGACTGTTTATTCGTTTTTTTTATAAACCACACAGGAAACTAATGCATTAAAGTTTGTTAAACCAATAATCGACGATGTTTAATGTCTTGACTAAACAAAACGTGCTCTTTGATGTTCAAATCTGTACACCTAAGAACTAGGAACATAAAAAATACTGTATCAGGCTCGTTTTTTTGTTTTGACGAGCCAGAGTAAAAAAAAACTGTCTAGCCAATGAGAATGGCGCTTTTGTTCACTCGCCTGGAGTTGCTGAAGTTACAGTAAAACATGATTAGGTGGCGCTCAAACACGAAACGGTTTTGTGCCTAAATAGTGGCTCTCTTCCTCCTACATTCTGCATGACCATATTTTAGATTCATATTAATCCCCCATACCTAACTTTAACAACTATCTTACAAACAATAATATTAATAATAAAAATAAGCATAACTTATGATTTTATCCCATGAGGGGAACCTCCTCCTGTTCCACAGGCAACAGCTGGAATAAAATGTGCAATGATCCTTGTTGTGCATATCCCAAAAAAAAATGATGAGAAATAAATGGCTTTACCTGCAGTTTTTACATTATTTTCAAATGTAGCTCATCCTATCAGATTTTAAATCTGGTACTATGTGTTTTATAACCAGAGTTTTTGTAATGGCTCAGTTAGTCTGTAGAACAAGTTGTCTTATA
The DNA here is from genome assembly GCA_032357475.1 of Enteromius thamalakanensis. NCBI lineage: Eukaryota > Metazoa > Chordata > Actinopteri > Cypriniformes > Cyprinidae > Enteromius > Enteromius thamalakanensis. The sequence goes on from JAUCMT010000068.1 coordinate 21,801,754, forward strand.
GATTATATTTTTTAGCTAGTGTTTTACAAGACATCCGGTCTTCCTTGAAAAAAAATACTGCAGCAAGATAAATCTATCACAAGGAAACAGAACAGTGGGGCGTATCTGATTTTTACTGTGCGAGGACATTTGCTCTGTAAAGACTTGTTATATTGTTGTGTGTATATGTGTTTCATAGCTCATGAGACAATGTATCAGATCACAGTTTTAAGAATCGCACTAAGAAACAAAAATAGACTTTTATCAGTTGTTGTTATACAACGCACATACACTTTAACAAGATTTATAAGTTGTGGATTTCAGATCTTATGGTTATGGTTAAAAAATGTCTGCCACGTACAGTATGTCTTTTCATATGTTTTAAATTTTACATAAAATGGACCCAGTAAAGATGCATACTGCATTTTTTGTATGGTTGAATATGCTATCAGTTGGAAAAACAACAACGCCCTAATGGAGATGTCCTAATGGAGTTTCATGTTGACTTTAGGCAAACATCTCCATTTACTTTCCATCTATTTGCTATTTTGGAGATGGCATTTGTGATTTTTCATTCCTTTGGTTTGTGTTGGGCATGTGGTGTTTTCCACTGAGGTGTAGATGTCATCTTTGGACGTTAGTTGTAAATGGAGCACAAATGTGATGTTTTGTGTTGTATTTCTGTGTGCTGCTCACTGTGACAGCTTGCGTGTCTGTCAATTGTCACATTTGCTGAGCTCCAGTGACCTGTGGAAACACAGCTCACACTTGGCTCACAGTCATTTCTCTTTTTAGAAAGGGAGGGAGTTTTAGTTCATTCGGTTTGCAAAGAAACCATGACAGCCTTAAATGGGGACAATTTTATTTTTTAGCCTCAGAAACAATCCAGCTGCTACCAAATATGAACCAGACTTTTCATACAATTTCGGGGAAGATATATCTCAACACATTGACAAAAAAAAAAGTTGTGGCTGGATTGCTCTAAAACTGCATTCTGTTTTGTACAAAACAGATAAACATGGATCTGGCAAGGTTTAATTACATTGGTACTGTTCCCTGGTTGCTCTGCTGCACCTACAGTAAACCTGACCCTATAAATAATGTTAACAAAAGCAAACGTGAGATAAAAACACATTTGCTGAAGCATCAGTGCAGTTTTAGCTTTTTGATACTCAGGAGTGCTCAGCTTCACAAGTGCGATACTGTACCAGGTGGGCTACTGAGCAAGTTTACAATGTGAGAAAAGTCATACATATGGAGCTTGTTATGAAATATAAATGTCAAAATGGATCAGGTTACAAATCATAAACTATGACGCATAAGTCATATCTTTTTTTCATCTGTCAGTCACATCCAGGGTCTTTGAACTAATTGTTTGGCAATAAGTTTGCTATATTTTAGAAATGCCAATTTCATTTATATATGCATTGTGTATTTCAATGGCAAATATCACATGCATGCTCAAATTTATATTTAATAAAAAAATTAATAAAAAATAAAAGCAGGAAGTTTTCTTTTAGCAGATGCTGGATTATGTAGGTTAAACCTGTACACAAACACTGAGCTAATTATATTATCTATGCCCTAAACTTAATCCTCACAGGAACTGTATTTGCATTTTTAATTATTTAGTGTGTTTATTAATCTCATTTCCTCACAGGGGCCGTTGGCTGATCCCCACGAAGGAGCTGATTTCAGCTTTCATATCATTTTGGGTTCACTTTGGGTTTGGGTCTGCACAAAGTGGGTTAAACCGCTACACACAATAGAATCACTATTTTTATTGCATCTAACAGTATCATATAGCTAATATAGCTATATATAGTAGCTATGCATTCTAAAGCATGCTTTTTTCCTGACAGTCTGTAAGTAGCAGACACCGTAGAGATGCGATGAGTGTATTTGACTAATGCTAAAGCAGATCTGATGGATGATTCACCATCCACTTAAGGAACATCAACATTTGTAAACTTCAGAGCTTTGACTCTACTCTCACGCTGTTTGGATGTGCTCTGACTAGTTATGTGAGGAAACGGTAAGAAAACGTATGAGTGTATTTATTAAACTCATTTATGTATTACTTTCTTTTAAAAGTGCCCATTGGCTGTTACTCTTCAGTGTTTAATTGGCAAAGTTTTCAGAGTTTGAGGAACTATTTTTAAACTTAGTCTTGAAAAGCTACAAGCTACCCGTACAGGAAATGAACACTGACATAATTAACTTTACTGATATAATCTTAGTAGAACAGCAGAGTATAGGGATTCAAGTTGCTGTTCCAAAGGTACTGTAACATTGATGGTTCTCAATGTGACTGTCAGCTGGACAAGTCTCAAACTACTATTTATATATTATTTACTGTATGTAAAAATAAATTAAATTAAAAAGTTAATATTACTGTATTCTGTTTACAGTAATAACTGAATTACAGTTGCTTATGAAAACACATGGGGGGTTAACACGTCTTCTTAAGTTTATACTGTACAACACAGTCTCACGAGCAATTCGTACATATTCGTACGAGGTGCCAAATTTGTGCCAATTCATGCTTATTCGTACGACCTCACTTGTACGATTTCGTACGATTTGTCTAAAATCACATGATGGGTTTTGATGCGGGGTTGTGTTTAGGTCATTCGTACAAATTCATATGAATTGCCATCTCGTAAAATATGTTCGATTTAGAATAATCGTAAAAAATCGTACAAGTGAGGTCATACAAATACGTACGAATTAGCCACCTCGTAAAATATGTACGAATTGCCGTGAGATCAGGTTGGTTTATCAGATTGTATCACAGTTTTTTGTCAACTGTCAGAATTGCAAGATGAAGTATTAACCAAAAGTTGGAATTGTGAGATAAAAAGTTGCAATACCTTTTATTTGTTATAATCACTCAGCAGTGAAAACGCACTCCCATACATGTTTCATCTGAAACGTGTCTATTTTTGTATACCTGCTGTATTGAGAAATTGAATGTGAAAGATGGTTCCAGAAGCAAGGCTGCTGAGAAAGTGGGTGGTCACTGGTGTGCTGTATAGCTGTTGTACTCGTTGTTCCTGCTGTATGTCTTGTTATTGTGTGCTCACCAGCTGCTGCCTGCACTGCTCTTTGTTCTGTTCTATACTGTAGCCGTCACTTATTTATAAAGAAGAAGATACTCAGAACAAACACGAGATGTGGTTTTGCCTGGCATTTATATGTCAGTACTACATTTTCAAATGTACAGTATAGTAATCACTGTGATTAACTGCTCAGGAAATCCAGGGGATTGCTTTTTATTTGCAGGGTAAGTGCTAAAATGTCCTGAAACTGTGTCCCACACCAAATGTGTGCTGATAGTGTTATAAAGACAGTTGAATATTCTCCTCCAGTGTGCTTTAAATCTTAAAAGCATATAAAACTGTACTAGCAGATCAGGTGATATAATTCAAATAAAAGCATTCAAATTGAATGTAAGTGCTCTTTCATGACATTTCTTAGTCCACGGAAAAATCAAATACTTTCATCATTTATTCACTTTCATGTTTTTCACGAATTAAGATATATATATATATATATAAGAAATATGATAGGCTTCTGTCTCTATTGAAAGGCCAGGTTCCAAAGGCATCATATATGAATACATTTGAATGAACTCATTTTTTAATAAAAGGTAAAATTAAGTCTTTTCATCATAAAAATATATATTTCTCACAAGACTTTGAACCATTAAACCATCCAACTCGCATGGATTAATTTAAGAAGTCTTTTCAGTTTTTTTGATCTTATATATTCATCTACACAATTTATGTCCAGGGTTTGAAAATAACTTTTTTGATCACCAGACAAAGTGGCTGGTAACTTTCTGAAGTTACCAGCCAATCAGAATTTTCACTAGACAGATTTTTACGCTGTGACAATAAGAGATTATTAATGCCACTGAATGAAAATGTTATCATTTTATTAACATTGCATGAAAAACACACAGAAAAACACAAAAAAATAAATATACTGATCCCCACCATGAAACAGTTTTTTTCTTTCATGTACTCACAGCAAATCTGACAAAACATGACCACATTTTTACTATCAAACACTAGCCAATGCACGCTATATAACCACTTCTCATTAAGGTCAAGAACATGGTCTTTTTTTCAATGAAATACCAATGGTTATATAGTCTAATTATACATTCTTTATTGTTTACCATATTATTCATTCATTCAAATACTTTTTAATATAAATAAATTCATTTAAATCTTTAGAACTACTAAGTACTACATGATTTAGTCATGGACATTGAGTGATTTTACTTTTGTTGCTTGATTTACTCGACTTTGACAATAGCAACTAAATTAGGCTGCGGTACCTTTAAAACCGAATACAAGCGAATGCAATGTACTGAAACATGTGCGTTACCGTTTACATTTACGTAATCGGCTCTGTTTACCTAAATGCTAGTCAAAACGGACAGTTTGAAATCATTCGTTCTGAAATTATATCTTTCAAATCGTCCCTTCATAACATTTTCGTCTCGTTTTTATTTGTTGACGAAAATGTCAATAGTTTTTCGTCAAAGTTTTTGTCATTTTAAATTAGTTTTCGTTCTTTATCGTCTTGTTTTCGTCGGTGGAAAAAATGTTGTTGTCGAACATTATGATGAAAATTATTAGTCAACGAAATGAACACTGCTGCGCGCTGCTGCCAAAAGTATCTAAAACGTCGCCCGTAGTGTAGTGTTCATGTGAAATGTGGGACGGAGGGGACAAATGACCCAAAGCGTCTTTGATATGATTTGCATGATTGGCTCATGCGTCACCGGCCAAACTGGCTGGTAAGTTTTTATCAATACCCGCCAAAATGGTGTTAATTTGTGTTAATTTCTAACCCTGAGTATGTCATCTTACATGTATTTCAGCCTCTTTGCAAACCAATTAAAACAAGTTGATTTGGACCCAGTTACCTGGTTTATGTACGAGATCACCTCACTTACAGAGCTGACATTTACAGAACCAAAGATTTGCAGACTAGCAAAAATAAAAAACTTTACCTGTGCCTGAGGATTTGCATAAACGAACTGAACATTGGTTAAGATAAAAAGGTCTTTCCAATATTGTCTATTAAACCCAGGGTGTTGCGGTTAAAGGCGCTCGCATTTTGACATTTCAGATCGGAATAAGATCAAAAACCTTCCGTGTTAGGAAATGAATTTTAACAGAGCCCAACCTGCAAGAGATTGTGAAGCGTTTATTGCTGTTTTTTCATTTTCTGTAGATGAAAGATGTGGGTGGCTGAAACCAGCCCAGAATTCATAATGAAATATCAGAAGCCAGATTACCAGCAGGTCTTTGGTGGTTTACACATTCTCTGCTGAAGCATCTGCTCACAAACACCAGCGACTTTGCATTTGGCAGTTCAAGTATCCCTGGAGGAGAATTCCAGAGAAACTCTCCCAACTGACAAATGATCTCCTGCAGAGAGGAGGTGCTCTCCTCACAGTCACCTGCTGTGTGGGTGTGTGTGTAATGATGAGTAGTACTAAATTGAGCCCTGAAGCCACCATGCTTGGTGTTCCCCAAAATTATTTTAATGCAGATTTAATTTAATATAAAACATGTTATAGAAAACAGTTAAACTAAAGGATATATATATATAGATGCAATTTCAATTGTAACTAGAGTTGTGAAAATACTATTAGAACTTAAAAAGTATTCATTTAATAAAAACATATGAAAATGTGTGATTAATCATGAGTTAACTGCTAATGATCATGATTAATCACGATTAATCATGTTTAAACATTTGAATTGATTTACAACCATAATAGAAGCATATGTCATATATTCCTATATTTTTGATAACTACACATTTTTAATGTTGATGTTGCAATTCAATACATTTAAAACATTAACATTACATGTAATACCAAATAACACAGTAGAGTTTAAAATTATCAAGTACTTTTGTTTTAGTGTTTAAGGCCCAGTTTCACAAACATGGTTTAGCTTAAGCCAGGACTAGGCATTAGTTAAATTAAGATTTTTACGCAACTTTTACAAAAATGCCTTATAAGAAAATATTAAAGGTGTACATCGTAACACAGAAAATACATATTTTAAGATATGTCAGAGCAAGATATTTTCATCTGAGACAAATATGCAATTTAGTCTGAGACTAGCTTAAGCCTTGTCTGTGAAACTGGTGGTATGTGTACTTTAAAGCAGATTTTTTAATTTTAAAATACACTTACACACACTTATTGCATTAATAATATATTATTAGCAAATACAGCTTTACTTTTATATTTTGTATAAAAGTTTTTATTCAGCACAATTAAGCACACATCAAGACATGCATGCCATGTTGCAAAAAGGATAAAATTGTGCATGCAAGAAATCTTGAAATGTATGCAAAAAATGTAATTGAGATGAATATGAGAATGTGAGTTGCTATGCATAAGAAAGCAGAGGAAGTAATTGTTCTCGAAATGTTGTTAAAATTTTAAATGTGTGTAAAAGTTTGTTCTCTCTTGACTTTTAGGTCACTTGGCGTACCTCCAGGAAGAGGAAGCTGTCCTCTGATTGGCCCGTTGCCCTTTGACCTTATCTATACAGACTACCATGGCCTGCAGCAGATGAAACAGCACATGGGACTTTCCTTTAGACAGCACAGGTCAGTTTAAACCTCTCTTCTAAAAACTGAGCTCCTTAACCTCTGGCTTTTAACCATAAGGACGTTTGTTTTGGGTGACTTTTTACCAAACTTGTTTAAAAAAAGTTACAAAACTTTCATTTTGATTTCATGGGGGCTTTATGCCACTGTATCATATGCTTTATAATAGATTCGGTTTCTTTATTGACTCGGTCATGCCAGCAATATCACTCAGTCTCTTCCATCAGTGAGTTCAATAATGAATAGAGATGAACTCAGATACATAAAACACTGATGTGTACAGCATAATACTTCCGAAATTTACCTCATAAATAATGGATAATATTTGTGTCTCATCCCTCACACCAAGACCGCCACATGCATAATGTATTAAAATTATTGGAAGTTCAATTAGAGGCCATTTCCCATTTGTCAGTTTTAAAATACAGTATGTGTCCGCATTTCAGTCTAGGAGAGAATAAGACTGATTTGTCTTTTGTGTAATAAATCAACCCTGTAGGGCTCAGTCTCATTTTTTATTGCACTGCAGTGTTTACAGCAACCCAAGCCTGAATGATGTTGCTATTTCCAAGTGTCACAAAATGAGCAATAATCTAATAATCTTCACATTGCTATTTTCATACAATTACAAGAATTCTATACTTGTGCTAAATAGGACACTTAATTGCAATAATAATAAAAAAATAACACCATAACATTGATATAAAAAGAAGTTTGGAGAGTTTTTTTGACCCACTTAAAGGACATACAAGTTATATGTAGACCAGAAATAGTCATAAGTGTAAATTTTCTGAATATCTTAACTGAATAAATAAAAAATAATAGTATAAAAAAAAATAACAATAAAAAAAAAAAATTGGGCTGACATACATCTGTTTGAATATCTGGAATCTGAGGGTCCAAAAAAATCTAAATATTGAGAAAATTGCCTTTAAAGTTATTCAAATGAAGTTCTTAGCAATGCATATTACTAATCAAAAAAGGAAATTTAATATATTCAAGGTAATATACAAAATATATTCATGGAACATGATCTTAACTTAATATCCTTATGATTTTGACATAAAAGATATTCAATCATTTTGACCCATTACATTATTGGCTATTTCTACAAATATGCCGATGCCACTTAAGTCTGCTTTTGTGTTCCATGTTCACATATGTAATGACAAAATTAATTAGTCTTTGAAATATGAGTTAATAAAATACATTTTTTTGTAGAACTAAATGTTAACTAAAATATACTTTAACATTATTCATATTGAAACTTGTATGTAATGTGTTTATATAAACATATATTATTAATCACACACTGGTAAGTTGTAATTTAGTATATTTAAAATGATTCCATTATCTATTACCTTTCAATACTGTAAAATACAGTTTAAATTATAATCAAATTTGTTATGCTATATTTCTTTAAAGCCCACCAAAAGCTAAATAAAATCTAAATATTTAAAACCTACTTTAACATAAAATTTAAAGTGTAATTGGATAGGAAATATGCTCTATTTAAGTATTTGTTCATTAGCATTTTATTTTGCAGCCATTACTGATTTGAATGTGCCATTTGTAATGCTTAATGGGATAAATAGTTCATTTTTTCTAATGATTGTATAACACATTTATAAAACACATATAATAATTTGCATGCTCTTTTATTTCTCATCATATGAGGTTGTATTTCGAATCACCCTGGGGTCCGTTTCCCAAAAGCAACTATGGTCTCAAGTTCTGTTGTTACTGATAGAGTTCAGTGGAACTAACGACTATAGTTAGCTAACAATGATTTGATGGTTAGTTTATTTATTGGGCAGTTCTTGAAATGTCTATGGATAGGAACAAAGGCCTCTGAGAACACTGTGTAGTCTACACTCTATCCCCTCATGCCTCCTTTTAGGAAGTTATTTTGTTGTGATCTTAAACTTAAAACTTGTTACCTTCTGAAAATCAGAGTAAAACTTTGTTGGGATGCTGCAGAATCCGTTTACAGAGACCTTTATATTCCCTCCGCTGTGTTTCAGTGTGAGTTAAGACTGCAGCACTTTCATAGCAAGCAAGCAAATCAAAAGATAAATACAAACCCACCCTTAAAGCAATAGTTCCCCAACAAAAAAACAAAACATAATTTTCTTTCTTCTTTGAAATACGAAAGGTTATCTTTAGAAGACGTTTATTCTTTTTAATACAATCCAAGTAACTGTTGACCAGGTGTTTTTAAGCTTCACATACCATGAATCATGGAAAAAGTCAATATGACTGAAATGTTATATTTGAGACTGCTGAAGTAGTAGTTATTTTTTGAAGAACAAGCTGATATTTAATGACTGGGATACACTACTTTTCAATTCTAACATCATTATTGCGTCTTTTTTTCTTTTAGGCTTTTTCATCACCACTTGTTGTCCAAAACCATCAAATTAAATCTGTTGATCATAAAGCAAATTCACTCTCAGAACTGCAAAGGTTTTGAGTGATTGGACTTTTAGTGGAGAAAAGTACACCTTCATGATGTTTCTTACCACACTTTTGGGAAAAAGAAATAGTGTACATTGCAATAATCTCAAATGCATTAAAGTGCTATTTAAAGTGTTATGTTTAAAAGTGTTATGTATCTTAAGTTCAGCTAATTATATTTTATACAAAACTATAATGCATTTTCAATAGATAATTAATAATAATCTAATAAAGTTAGATGTCTAAAAAATATTACATTCGGTTCCCACTGATATTTATTTATTTGTTTATCTTTTACATTATATTACAATGTTGTCATATAACAGTTGCTTTTTCCAAAATTACAATAGAAGCAATCAAAACAAACTAATTATAAAGGGGTCATATAACGCCAATTTTCCACAAGCTGATATGACTCTTTAGGGTCTTAATGAAAAGTCTGTAATATAGTTTGTTTTTATAGTTTTGGTAGTGTAAAAAAACAGCTATTTTCAAAACACTCTTTTCTGTGCACTTCCCTTTTAAATCTTCACATGCTCTGCTCCCCCCCCATCCCTCTTTTTGGAAGGCGCTTTTCAGGGGATGTTTATTTAGCCTTATTCATACTCCTAGACGTTATATTCATATTGAAACTTGCACATTGTCAGGAAAGGTGATTTGCAAAGATTTATTAAAAGACATTATACTGACACTCCTGTAGGTGAGGCTGGATCATGAATGATTAGCGCGAACATAAACACATTTAGGTGGATCAAGAACTTATAGGTTACTTCCGTAACCACTGTTCCCTGAGACTTAGAACGAGTACTGCGCCTGCTAAGATGCTTATGAGGAAAACTTCTTTTTTCCCTTAACTATTCTAAAACGCAGTTTTTATTAAAAACTGCCGCTGCAGGTGTACTTGTTTTTACCAATAGGGGAAGCGCCGCCTACAGCGAGCCAATGGCCACCGGAGATTCTATTTGCATAAAAGGCGCGAACTCTCTCTATAAGAGATGCTCGAGGCCCGGGCCTTTTCTTCAGGTTATTTCGACTGAAGCGACGGCCTCTCATAGCACGAAATGGAACACAGTACTCGTTCCATGTCTTAGTGAACAGTGGTTACAGAATTAACCTATAAGTTCCCTTTTGACATTTCACTCATACTGCGTTTGCTAAGACGCTTATGGGGAACTCAGGAACTTGGAACCCTGAGAGCAGACCTAGGAGAAACCTGAGGTCTCGTACGTCACAAGCACGCATGGCGAGGTCCAGCCGGCCGCCTCACGGATCTCTGTCAGAGAAATACTACTAGCCCAGGCCCAGGTTGAGGCAGTGGATCTAGTAGAATGACATTTAACTCCCAGGGGGCATTCCAGGCCCGCTGAAGAGAAAGCCAGAAAATAGCGTTCACAACCCATTTTGTGAGCCTTTGTTTCGAGACCGGTAGTCCCTTGGAGCGGACACCTAAGAAGACAAACAGCTGGTCAGATCGTCTGAAGCCAGCTGATATAAGCTCTCAATGCCCTGACCGGGAGAGGGTTGGAGTCCTGGCCCTTGGAGGGCAGCAAGGCCGCCAGAGAAACCACCTGAGCTTTGAACGGCGTAGAGAGTACTTTAGGTACATAGCTGTGCCTCAGTTTCAGGGTGACTTTCGAGCCATTTCGGCCAAACTCCAGGCATGCAGGGCTGACAGACAACGCTTGCAGGTCACCTACAGTGTGGTGACTGGGGGGCTTCAGCCGCCTCGCGCCTTTTAAAAAATTGGATGAGCAAAGCATCTCTAGCCAAGGTTTGTCCTGCTATCAGGTCGTGGTGGGCTGATATAGCCGCCACATAAGCCCTGATGGTGGAAAGGGTGCGTCCCTTATCCAGAAGGTGCTGCAAGAATGACAATATCAGTGAGATGTCAGCGATAGGGGGGTTTTCATGGCACTCCGAGCACCATTTCGAAAAAACACTGACCAATTCATAGCATAGACGCGTCTCGTGGACGGGGCTCTAGCTTGAGAAATTGTCTTCAACACACGCTCTGGGAGGCGGGTAGGCTCCGGTCGAGCAGCCATACGGGAAGAGGAAGGAGAGGAAGAGAGAGGAAGCTTTGGCCAAGACTGGGCAAGGGCATCCATTTCAATTGTGAAATATGCTGGGCAGCGAGTGTTTTCAAAAAGGCAAAAATGTCTATCTCCGCTCTCCCGAATATGTGCCAGATCATCTGGATTATTCAGGGGTGCAGCGTCCACACTGATGGCCTGACCTTTCCTCTGGAGAGCATGTCTGCGCCCTGGTTGAGAAGGCCCGGTATGTGAGATGCTCTTATGGAGCGAAAGTTCAGCAGAGCCCACTTCAGTAGGCGTGCTGCCATTCCGCAGAGGCGTTTTGACGAAATGCCCCCTTGGTGATTTATGTATGACACTACTGTCATACTGTCTGAGTGAACCAGAACATGACTTTCCCTTGGAAGTGGAAGGAAGAAGTGACACGCATGATACACTTCCATCATTTCCAGACAGTTGATGGGTAATCTGCTGTCCTTCTCTGACCACAGGCCAAAGGCGGGCGAGCCCTCGAACAGCGCATCCCAACCCGTCTTGGAAGCGTCTGTGAGGAGCAGTCTCCTCCTGTTCATCACGTAGAGAGGGATTCCCTTTTGCAGCCAATAAATGTCTTTCCATAGGCGCAGCGCTGAAACACAAGCTGCGTCTACTCTGAGCTTTTTGCGGTGCGCTGCGGTCATTCGCTCTGAGTCTGTTGGCTGGGGGACAGCTTGCTCTTTGAGAATTTTACTCTGAGTGCCAAGTGATGCAAATGGTTGAGTAGTATTTGCCTGTGTCTCTCCACTTCTATCCGCAAGCTGGCTAAAATGAGCCAGTCGTCCAGATAATTCAGCACGCAGATTCCCATTGCTTTTAGAGAGGAAAGCACCTCAGATGCCCTTTTTCTCTGTCTGAGGGGGGAACGATTTGAATTGCCCCTTTTGACAGCAGCATGTTGACATCGGCTCGCAGCACTCGCTCGGCGTGCTCTAGACCAAAGTGTGGATGAATTCGCTGAAGGGCCTCGGTTTCTTGGCGAACTGAAGGCAGTAGCCTTTTTCTATTATCCCCAAAACCCAACTTGACACCCTGGGAATAGCGTGCCAGGCATTCAGTTGGAGTGATAAGGGTTTTATTATGTGTGTAGTTATGTCGCTGTGCAGAGACTGATAACTTGTGACATTTGGGTAAGATTTAGCCATAGGTGACTCTCCAGCACGACGAGGCTGGCCATGGAACAGCCAATTGCTTGGGCCATCACCTTCGTCGCCCTCAGCACCAAATCCGTCGCAATGCGGAGCTCTTTGATGGTCTCCTCATCAGGCAGGCCCTCGGAAGCGGTGAGGAGCTTCACCTGAAAGACTTTTAGCACCGCCATGGCGTGAAGTGTAGAGGCGGCCTGCCCGGCATAGGAAAAGGCTAGTCCCGCCAGTGCAGACGTGGTCCTGCAGGGCTTCGAAGGATGAGCTGGTCCCGCCTTCCAACCAGCTGAAGAGGAGGGGGCAGAGATGAGCGGCCACAGTCTGGTCGAGGGGCGGCAGTGTCTCGTAACCCTTCTCCGCTGCGCCGTCGAGGGAAGCGAAGGTGGTGGCAGCTTTGTTCTTCAATCTGGCAGAGTAGGGTGATCTCCATGATTTCGTTAGCTCATCGTGGACCTCCTGGAATGAGGGAGTGGAGCGCTGACGAGGTGTTTGAGAGCGACCCGGCAGATACCACTCATTCAGCCGGATTTCGAGGGCTCCTCCAGAGGAGACCAGTCCAGTCCCACCTCGGAAACAGCCTTGACGAGGACACGGAAGAGTTTGGCGTCAAAGTTAGGCTTACGCTGTTAAAGTTACGCTGTCTCTTGCGAGCCGGGGGGGGGGGGCGCAAAGGCTAGGCTCTCGTCCTAAAAAGGCCTAGCGCGAAGAGTGGCCATGCTAAGTAACTCACAGATGGGGCAGTCTGGTCCAGCAAGTGCGGCTTCTACGTGGTCCTTTACCAGGCTAGTGACGCACTCGTTGTGTTCGTCGGTGGGCTGCAGCGACGAAGCACAGGTGGAGCAGCGGCGACCAGGGAGTTGCTGAAATTTGCTCTTTTAGAATAATCTTTAGGAATCAAGCCAAGCAGTGGCAGGGGAGAAGTCCATCTGCAGATTCCTGAAGAGGCTTCCAGTCAGGAACAGCAAAGAATCCATCACTAAAGGAGAATAATCTGAAGAAAATAGAGAGAGTTCGCGCCCTTCATGCAAATAGCATGACCGGCGGCCATTGGCTTGCTGTAGGCGGCGCTTCACCTATTGGTTAAAACAAGTACACCTGCAGCGGCCAATGGCCTGAAACTGCGTTTTAGAACTGCATTTTAGAATAGGCTTCAGTTAAGAATAGGCTTTAGTTCTAAAACTGTGTTTTAGAATAGGCTTCAGTTCAGGGAAAAAGAAGTTTTCCTCGTAAGCGTCTTAGCAGAGACAGTACGAGTGAAATGTCAAAAGGGAACACATTCCCTTCAGAACCAAATGTAAGTTTGTAACGTTAATCCTCTGTCAATCAACAATCGAGGGAGGGGCCTTCGATGTGTCGACAGCTTGATTTAAGAATGGGGAAAACATATGGTCACGTTTTTTTTTGTTTTTTTTTTTAAGTTAAGTAAAGTTTTTTTAGTTTAAGTCAGGAAATTATGTTATTTTTTTAATATTTTCAGAATTTAGGTGTCTGATGAGGTGTTGTGTAATTTATACACTGATAAGAATATCCTTTCTGTATTCAGTCATATATCATTGCATATTTAATTCCATTAATTAGATAGACATCTAAACTGGAAAAAGATTTAATTACTTCAGTTTCACTGTGTTCCTCACACAAAGCTATCGTATGGCCTCAGAAGACTTGAAAATCAAAAGCACCACAGCAGTAGCCCCTTTTCACTTGAGCATCAAATGATCTACCGCTGTGGTGCTTTTCATTTTGGAGCCTGTCACCCCCTGGTTACCACTCACTTTCAGTTTATGAAAAATATACAGAAGATAGAACAATCAGCAAAACATCTCCACGTGTGTTGCATGGAAAAAAACAAAGCCACAGAGGTTATTGTCTTTAATGAGAAAATGAATAGAAAGCCTTCCTCTAATGTGCATAATCACATTTACAAGATGCACACCGCTTTATTTGGTGGAATGGGACGAGTAAGAATATTAGCTGGTCTGTGCATCACCACACAACTACAAAATAAACACAACTGATCATACAGTGAGAAAAAACTATTTTGTTTTTTGTCTAGGTGCCACATCCGCGTGATCGACACCTTCGGCACTGAACCGGCGTATAATAATGAGGAGTATGCAACACTGCACGGATACAGGACCAACTGGGGCTACTGGAACCTCAACTGCAAACAATATATGACCATGTTCCGTAAGTCTATGACTGCTTATTACTGGTTGGAGCTGCATCAAGACACTATCGTCTTGTTAGAGGTGCATATTTGAAATGTTGGTAACTCTTTAGGGAACACACATAGACTATTAACTAAGATTTTTCCTTCGATAAACCTTTAATTTTCTGTTTATTGATAGAAAGCAAGGTAGCCGATGAGGTAGCTAGGTTAAGGTATTGTATAGGGTTAAAGAGATTGTTCACCCAAAAAGGAAAATTGTTCATCTTCTTGCCTCCAGAGCATTTAAGATGTTAGGTGACTTGGTTTCTTCAGTAGAACAGAAACGTTGCAAGCTGTCAGTCAATGGGACTCAAGGATTTGAGGATCAAAAAAACATTTACAGAGAAGAACAAATTAAACCCTGTGGCTGAAATGATCAGTCTTTGCAAGAAACTAAACAGTATATATATCGTATTTTTTTTTTTTTTTTTTACCTCTGATTCACTGCAATGTTCAGTTCTCCTGAGCGCATTCACAACAGTCAGCACATGACACGTCTTCTTTTTCTTGCTTTACGGAGGATCACAACACCACCCATCTCTAGAATGGACCATTGACACTCTAATTACAATATTTTTTAACTCTCAAAAACTATCTTAAATCTTACTATAGGATCAGTGTAAGGAATAGGGTTTGCATTATTGTTAGTTGCATGTAATTATAGTTATTAATATAGCAAGTACATGTAACAACGATAAAGCATCAAAAGTGCACCAAAACAATTTATTTATTTAATATAAGTAACTTCTAGTATTATGAGAAGAGTGTCTTGCAGCTTCTTTAATGCATTTATCAGGCAGTATTATAAAAGTCTCTTAGTAATCACAGCACAGTGAGTGTGTCTAGGTGGGTGTTTTGTGTTTGGGTAGCAGATGCTATAGGCGCAAAGCATCTGTAAGCAGGAGAAGAGCAGCAGATGTTGTCAGAGCTGGAGAGTGTTTGTGTCTGTGCAGCATATGCAAGAATCGGCATCTCCACACTCCTCATAGGAGTCACTGCTCCTCATTTCAATATATTAACACCACACAATGTTGGCCCAAATTCAGAATTTAACAATTTGTTCCCTTTCAGTTCATGTGTGTGAGTTTGAATTGAATTGGCCGGACGCCTCACAGGATGACAAATTGAAGTTTGTATCGGAATGACACACACTCAGCACATAACAGTAGATGTCTCTTTAGTGTAGAATTTTTCCCCGTTTTTTCCCCTCAAACAATTAAAACAATTATAATAAAAAAAAAATATTATATATATATATATATAAAATATTACATTTTTTTTAATCATTTAAAAAAAATACATTTTACCTATAGACAATTAATTTTATTAAATGTGTTAAAAAAAATTTAATAAATAGTAAAATATGTCAATAATATTCTCAAAATGCACATTTTAATACAATCTATACAATAATCTATGTGTATGTGTAATGAACAGATTTGGGTAGATTATTGGGTAGATTATTGATTATTAATTACAGATTTATTGGTAGTTATTAATCTAGGTTACTTGTTTTATGTAAAATATAAAAATTGTACATAAAACTTATTCATTTATTCATTCAATAAAATAATAAATGAATAAATATATGAATACATTCATTTACTACATTTTATTAAAGGAAAATGCTGCTGTTTATTAAAGTGTTTTTAATTATATTATAAACATTCTTGTTTATTAACTGTTTAAAACAAGCATTTACTTGACACTATTTGCGTTTTCAAACAACATTCTTATTCTTCCTTTGCATAACAGTTTAAAGATGTAATAAGCTTGTTACGTTTTATTGTAATCATACGAATCACAATTCTTCTGTTGCATACCTAACATTCAGCAATCAAACTGAAATGTTACCGACATTCATGAAACGATTTTGTTTGCTGCTTCTCCTTGCAGCATTCAAAATGAATCGAATGGTCTCATTGCAGTGATCTTGTAAAGTACTGTATATTTTTTCTCCGCAGCCCACACTCCTGATAACTCGTTTATGGGTTTTGTGACCGAGGAACTGAACCAAACTGAACGATTCAACATAAAGAGGGACAAAGTCAACAACATGGCTGTGGTTTACGGCAAAGAGGCCAGCATGTGGAAGGTAAGAAATCCTCTCAAAGCATTGCTTTACCCAGAGGTAAACAGAAACAGCAGAATTAGCAGAATTTTGACACTTTTCTACAGTATGTGCCGCCAGCCTTGCTCAGCATTAGAAAGCACCGTGGCGTCGCTGCTGTAGACCCGCTTTCAGACTGTGTAACTGTCAGAACATACAGAGATTGATTGCCTGGCTCCTATCATGGCTTGTTGGGCACACTGATTGCGCTAAAGTGGCGTTTGGATGTGCTGACAGCAAATAACATCAGGCTGCTTTAACACGCTTCAAAGCAGGATGAAAGCAAACATTCTGCAGCATCCAGAGAGACAGGCTGTGAACATCGCCGGAGGAAGACTGCGCCCACCCGTCCTCCGACGAAATGTATAAATAAATAAATAAACCTTGACAAGTAGAAGACTTTAATCAGAAAGTGTGTTCAATCCGCCGGGCGTTTGGGAGCAGAGATTGGTTTTGATGAGAGCAAAATGTACCTCGGGAGCCACGGAAAAGCTCCCAGTCTTTGAAGAATGAAGTCTCAGAGTTTAACCTGAATGTTTTGACTGCCATTTGTAACGCTGTGTGTTATTGTGTCTCTGCGCTGCTTGAGGTGAGCATTGTCATGTATGTTTTGTTTGACAGCTTGCCATTTAAAAGCTATCTGCGCTATGGTGTCCCTAAACACTGACAGATCCCTCCGGGCCAAATGGCAGCCCACTCGCTCTCATTGTGCATGTGTCACTCAGCCCAGCGCTACAACTGTACGCTTAGAGATTGGGAAGACAATCGTCGCCCCTTTGTCTGCTGGTTTTCCTCCTACTAATTTATTTTTTGGTCTCTTGTCGACCGTCTTGGCTCACTTACAGCTCCAAGTCAGAGCGTGACAATCGTTTCATCAGTTTATGGGTGAGAAGTGTTCTCACGGTCAATGGAAAACCTGAAAGTACCAGAAACTTCCTTCCATTTGGCCTGTAAAAGGTTAAATTAACTTACACTAAATATACAGTTTTTTTTTTTTTAGAGAATATTTATCAAATTATTATATTATTCTAAATGGAGTAATAATATATGCATATGTAATTTAATATATGCAGTCTGTTAATCTTTAAGTATTTACACTTCTTTGCAGAAGACTGCGTCTATTTTACAGTAAATAGAGTAATATTCTGTAATATTATTAATATTTATAATATATTTGGTGACACCTTCTTAGGGTCTCTTTACTAGTTGCTTAATAGCATGCATATTACTAGAATATTTTTGTAGTAATAAAGCACATATTAATGCCCTATTCTACACAACCCCTTTTCTATGCCCCTAATCCTACCCAATGCCTAAATTTAGCAACTACCTTACTAACTAGTAATAAGGAGCACATTAGGAATCTACTGAGGAAAAAATGTATAATAAAAGCGTGTTCCCTATTCTAAAGTGTTACCAATTATATTAATATATTACTCCAAAATTCAGTGTTACATTATTTTTTTAAAATCTTTGAGAGACTTTTCTTCATTATTTGTCGAAAACACTTTATTATTATTATTAATTTATTGTATCTATTGTTTAAGATTCCTTGATTAGACGAAATTTAAAAATAATAGAAACATTTACTATTGAAGGGTTCAAAAATGTCATTCACTAGTTCACACTTCCTCTGTGATTAATAAAATGCTTGTTTGGCGACTGTCCGGAGAACAAACAGGAAGCCGGAGGACCCAGAGCCCTATGGGATCTACCCCTAGAAGGCGAGGGTTGTATGATGCTCAGAGCCCAGTCGGGCCCCGTGTGCCCCTCGGGTGGAAGGATCAGGTAGCGGGAAATAATGCAATTTTGTTTCAGTCTTACAGACTTAAGGATGGCGGTGAGGGGAAGGCGGTGGGATGTAAAAAACGAAGACGCTAGTGGAAGGAATTGAGCGATATTTAAGACGGAGGAGAGAGTTACTGATAGGATCATTTGGTAATGAGGAGATTGGTGGCAGCTGGCTGAATGTTCGTACATGCTCCTCCTGAAATTCTTTATAAAACACCATTTAATTACTCACCTTGATGTTGTTCCCAACCCATAAGACCTTCGTTCATCTTTAAAAACACAAATTAATAATTTTTTGGTGAAATCAGAGAGCCATGTGATCCTTCATAGACAGCAAAGCATACGTTTTCTTCTAGGTGCAAACAGCTGCAGATTATGTGCGCTTTCGGATGTAAACAAAACTGATTACGTAAAATACTTTTTATGCAAAAATATTTATTCTCGTAGCGTCAGAAAACTGAAGTTAATCGACTAATGTCACATGGGCTGTTTTTACCATGTTTGTGTGTCTGGCATTATTTCAGTTGTATTGCTCCCTATGGAGGGACAGATTGTTCTATGATCTCATCAAAAATATCTTCGGGTTATGGGTTTGACACGACATGAGGGTGAGAACATGGTGAAAACAGTGTCCCATGTAACACACACACACACACACACACATACAACCACACAGAAAAAAAAGGTTTTTGCAAATGTTTGCTTTTGATATGTGCTTCATTTTGCAAAAGGGGTTAGGGATGTGAGGAATTATGCATTTTGTGTGTGCAATAATAATTGCACTAATACATTAAGATATTACCCTAGTCTTAGACTAAAATGCATATTTGAGCTGTTTCTACTGAAAATATCTTGCTCTGACATATCTTAAATCCTAATATTACATGAGATATTAAAATCAACCAAGTTATGCATTTTAGCACTTAATTGTAGCACTTGCGCTTTTGTTTACCATGTTGTTAAATAGCATACAGTATGTGTCAAGAAAAAGGGTTCTTTTTTTGCCTATAAAACAAAACAAATCTCTATTTTCTTCTGCTAAGGCTGTTAATCCTCATTCTGCCAAAAAGAGACGGAAAAGCCCACCCCCAAGACTCTATATTCTGGGCTCAGATGCCTTCTTCAATGCCAAAAATGTTTCAGGTTTTGGCGAACCATGAGCGTGGTGGAGTTTCATACTTAGGACTAGAGGTTTTGAATTGCTTTGCACTAATGAGCTGTTTTACAACTTAGTGTCAATAAATGGATAAATTGGGGAGCTAGTTTAACTTTGCAAACTATGTAGCATATCTGCACAAGCAGATGTATGTTTTTTGTTTGTTTGTTTGTTTGTTGTTTTGATTTTTTAAATAGAAGATTCAATTTAGATTCTGAAAGTGCCACTGGAATTAATCATTTAAGTCAACAAGTTTCATAGAAATGAACTTGCTGACTCACAAATAAGCTTTAATTTGTTTAATTTAGATTGATCGATCGTTCCAGATTTCTATAATGATGTTTCATCCTCAGTGCTGTTTAACTAATGTTTGCATCCAGAGGTCGATACAGAGATGTCATTAAGGTAGCACTGCTTTTCCGAAGACAGACAGAAATCTTTAATGCGAACCTTAACGAGGCCCTACATTGATTTCCTGAATGTCACTGTGTTGTTTGAAACAGCATGGCGTCTGCTACGTTTATTCTTCAATCGCACGTTCATTACCGTTAAGAGGCAAAGCAGTTTTGGTTCACGCAAGAATGATTCGGTCGTAAATGTCCAGAAGGTAAACTTTGAACCATTGCAGTCACTTTGTTTTAAGAACAACAGTATGCTATTTGTTAAAGCATGCATGAGAGAGCAAAGAGAACAAGCAGCGGTTCTTTTGCTGTGCAAGGAAAAGAGCCAAATGTGATTTTATTCTCAAGAGGAGGCGCTTGCCTCCAAAACTCTTAATGGTGTGATATAAGAAATTAGGTGTAACACTTGCCTGAGGAGATGTATGAATTATTAAAAGAAGTAATGATTTAAATAAGTAAATAATTCATGCCCCTCTTTTACTGCACGTCTAGGAGATCTTTTATTATTTTCCAGAGAACATGGCGTGTGTGATGAAGTAAAAATAGAAGCATCAAAAATTGGGATGTCAAACTGGGCAAGGGGCATATTGTACAAATGCCACTTTATGAACTTTTGGTTTTGGTTAAATGTATACAAAAATGGAAATCTATAAACTTCAGCTTTATGCTTATTTAGTAACTGATATTAGAGTAAAATAAAATATAGTTTACTTATTTCATTCACCCGAAACCTTTAGATTACATACATCTACAGAAGAACTAAACCGATAAATAAATAAATAAATACTTTGAAAGCAACCACTACAGTGTTATTCCTATTGTTAGTAAAATAAAATAAAAATACTCACACATCATTTTTCCGTTACAGTGTTTCCCCACAATTGCTTTCAAATATACCTGTACCTAAGAAATTGATAGCGGGACAATATAAATGAAAGCGCAAAATTCTTGAGAAAATCAATACCGCATACTACTAACTTGATTCTTGTTAAACCACCAGAGGAAACCTGTCTATGGCTCATTTTAATTACATGTTTCTCAGTCAAACTCTGACAACATCCAATCTGTATTAATGTATGAAATGTAATAATATCTGAGTGGAGAGGATTGTGAAATTGACTTGAGTCATAAGTAATTAAAGATTTGATCTATAAGATGTAATACTTTCAATATATCTTCCCAGCATTATAAATGCGTGCTGATGTGTTTAGCCATTTTTGCTTTTAATATTTTTCTTTGAATCATCTTGTGAGCCAGAATGGACTCTTTTACATGAATAAAACTGTTTGTGGTCTTGCTGGTTCTGATTTAAAATTCAGTGTAAGTCATTACCATTTAGCTATATATATATATATCTGTCAGTGTAAATTGTGCAGATGCTGTGGTCAAATATGCACAGAAACAATGCAAAAGCGCACATGCATATGCACACACAAAGACTGAGGAAATTAAGTGTTGTGGTCTGCTGAGCTCTTTATTGAACGACAACGGTAGTGAATTATTGCTGCGGGGGTTCTGGCTACATCAGATCAGACTCTTTGTTTTTTGTCAAAGGTAAAAGCATTAAACACTTTTCCTGAAACACTAACGGAAAACTGTAGAGGTTGTGCTGTTGCGGTGTAATTGTACACAGAGTGAGTCTCACAGCTCTCATCTGAAGCCGGTGCGTTTGTGTTTGCACGCTGTCCATGGTGCTGATATCAAATCTTTAATGCACAATTTGTATGCATTTCATTTACCATTGGTTAAAAACAACTATAATGCGTGCCAGAAAAAGGCTGAGAAAAGTTGACAGATTAGTGTGACTGAACTGCATTTCCCATAATTCTGTGTGACAGTACAATGTTAAAACAGCTTGCACATATTTTGCACTTCATTAAGCTTCTTTATAAGCAAAATAATTATTTATCCCCCCCCACCTATATTAAATGAACTGCATAATGAAATAATAATTATAATTTATGAACATCGAGATCTCATATAGGACTCATAAATAGGAGGCATTGACTAGTCTTTCTCATCTGCTTCTTGTTTTCTGTGCTTCTGCAGGGTAAGGAGAAGCTTCTGACCATCTTACACCGTTACATGGACATCCATGGGACAGTGTACTATGAGGCCCAGAGGCCCCCAGAGGTGCCCGCATTTGTCAGGAACCACGGTTTACTGCCCCAGCAGGAGCTACAGCAGCTTCTGAGGAAGGCTAAGGTACTGTTAGCATAAATAGACTTACACATCTAAGAGAGAATGCAGTTTAAATAACTTTCAGTATTTAGTAACTTGCGCATTTATTGGTGTGTGGTGCTTTTGTTTCTACTGTGTATTGTCCATTTATAAATGGAGAGGAAATATGAAAAGTGATTTTTTTTTCAGTGTTACAGATTTGTTTGCACAATGAAAGCAATGAGAGTTATTAGCAGGTCACTTTTGCATTACATGTTAACAGTCGTAAAAGTTATACGAAAAGTACATAGTACACATATAAATCACAAAATTATAACTTTGCTACACAAATGCAGTCAGTTAATCATCTCATCCATAAATTGTAACTGTAATCTGATTATGAGTGTATTATCAAATTGCTTAATTTTTTTAATTTTGATTGCATAATACAGATGATATATTAAAAATGTATATTAAAATATACATTTAGTAAATACTGTATATATATATATATATATATATATATATATTAGAGGTGGGCCGTTATCAGTGTTAATGTGCTATGCTACCGCATGACTCTTATCATGCAATAAAAAAAAAATATTGCCATTAATCTATTCACAAAGTTAGGTTGGGAGCTGGGTCTATTCTACGCTATGATGACTTTCACCTTGATATTTTAGCATGGATGTATACTTAGCCGAATTCCACTGTAGCACTATTCGGACGGGACTAGTTTTCTAAACTACTGTACGTGTGAGCTTCGATTCTTATCACCTGTCGTCCATGATTTTCATGTACCATTTCGGACGGGATTAACACCTCCGTGTTTATAACAGAGGTGAGAGGGTCTGTTTTGTTCGTCTGTGCATCACAAAGATCATGTGCTCTGTATGCGAGCATTGCTATAGTCATTCAGATTGATTACAATTAGTATAATCACAAATACCATGGTGAAGCTAAATGGCTAGTATCGCAAAACCATGGTTTTTATTTGTAGTAAACCCATGTTTCGTTTTGATAATTAAAACATATGTAACCGAGTGCAGAAATGAACGTAAGTAATCTTACCTGATACTGATATTACAATAGTCAGTCTGGTCAGTCTACAACGTGCATGTGGTAAGAGGATCTACGCCATATCGCGTTAGCTAAAACACACAAGGGAGCACGTTGTGAAAAAAAAATATCACAGACATCACATTCGGACTCTAGAATTATCACAGAGGTTGTGAGAGAAAAACACAGACATGGCAGATTCTATATCTATCTATGCCCACCCCTAATATATATAACAATTGCATGCACTCTGACCTTTCCATTTTAAGAGATTTTTCTACCAGTTAAGCAAATGTATGTACACATTTTTACTTTCCTCATCAAATATTCATACATGTTATTAACCGTGCTTTAAATAATGACATGTACTGTAGCAATTTGATTAACCTTGTAATTGATTAATAACCCTAACAATCCTAATATCTATTTTCTCTCAGCTCTTTTTGGGGTTTGGCTTTCCCTATGAAGGCCCCGCCCCTTTAGAGGCAATAGCCAATGGCTGTGTGTTCCTGCAGCCCATGTTCAACCCCCCTCGCAGCTCTCTCAATCATGAGTTCTTCAGAGGGAAGCCCACATCCAGAGAGGTACGCCCAGTCTGCTCACCATATCCATCATATATTTCCTGGCCCTATTATATAGGTTAAATATCATGTTTCAGCCCCAGCTCAACTTTCTAAGGCATTTCAAACTATTTGTAAAGCCCATCCGTGTTTCATAAAAATGTGTGAATTTCTGAGTTGTGTTTCTTTGTTTAAACTATGCATAATAAAATATGCATATATTTGCTACCTCAGTTTAAGGGGAATTGTATTTGTACTTCTGAATGGCGCACAGTTCAGCTGTTCATATAATCCTACTTTTCAGATCTTGAAAGCTGTGAACTGTAAAAATGAACTGGAGCTGAAGAATCGGTGTAGTGCACACATGATAGATAGCGCTTGTGTCTTCTTCTTCTCATCAGGTGTCATCTCAGCACCCGTACACTGAACAGTACATTGGCAAACCCCACGTCATTACAGTAGACTTCAACAACTCTCAGGAATTCGAGACAGCTGTTCAGGATATTCTCAAAGAGAAGGTAACCTAGTTTTCTTGGGTACAGTCTGATTGTTTGATATTTTATTGTATAAATCTCTAATGGGTGCCAGTTAAACACCATAAAGTGCCATGCAGTGTTTTAGGTTGGTTTAGTCTTCAGTTCAGTTGCTTTTTCTGAGCAGAAATGTTCTGAGAACACATACAATACATTTCAGTACATTTTTAAATCTATATGAAGTTTTATTTATTCATGTTTTTCATCATTGGAACAAAAATAGGGTAAGTAAAAAAAAAGACAGAAACATGTTTTTGAATGTAGAAAATGAAGGTTTTCAGAGAAACACAGCAGTCAGTCTCATCTTCACATCGTGCCTCTAAAAGGGTCAGCAATAAACAAAATCATATTATTAGTAGTGTTGTCAAATGATTAATTGCATCCAAACTAAAATGTTTTGTTTTCACAACATATACAGTATAATGGAAATGTATTCAATATGTATATAAATACACTTGCAGGTATATATTTAAAATATGTTACATTTATATATTAAATATATTTATATATATAATTATATATATATACAAAAATGTTTATTTTGGATGATTAATTGATTAATTTCTTGAAAGCACTCATTATTAGTACTTTTTTAATATATATTATATATATATATATATAATGATAATAACAATAATATATAAATATATATATATAGTTGGCAAGACAACATTGTAGGCCAAGTATGAAAAAAAAATATGTGTGTGAAATATGAAAGGAGTGACAAAAGCTCAGAGACGTTTGGATCAATTCTGGAGACTAAACGTGGTTTGCAAAGAACGCACATGGGGAACACCTGGGGCACACCTGGGGCGGTGAGCAGTCCTGGGTACAGGGCATGAGTGAAGCAAAAGTGATGAAGAGGAATATCTAAAAGCTGCATTGGAGAAGATTTCCCATCCCTAACAACATTAATTTTAGACAGTTCTTTATATAAACTGGTCGTATGACTTCATAAGATGATATTTTAGAGCATTCTACCTGTCTGTTTAAGCAGATAAATAAATAAAATACAAATTAAGACGTGTTCGGTGCATAAGTTAAAGTTCGTGGCAGTTTATGTCTATGTCTTTTGTCATTTGCCTGTTTGCACAGGTGGAGCCCTTAATACCGTACGAGTACACTTGTGCGGGCATGCTGGAGAGAGTGAATGCTTACATTACACATCAGGTACGTAGGCATGTCGGGGACAATACTATTGAAGAAAAACTATAAACAACCATAAAGAGATAAGGAAAAAATGATCAATTAATCTTTCCATGTGTTGTAGAATTCACATCATCTTTGCTAATGTATTATCAGTTCTGGTCTGTTTTTGAGCCAATCACACAAACCAAAAATGACTTGTGGCTAATCACTCTGGAGCCAGAGAAACATGAAATTATGAGAAAGTGAAAGCAGGGTTGCCAGGTACCAGAAAAAATCCAATCCCCAAAATCAACTCAAAGGAAAGAAAAACATGTTAATGCTTATTCTTAAAGGCATATACAATATTGTACAAGTTGAGCAGATTATAGATCTAGCAGATTATTTATGTTAATCAGATTAGAACTGGTTTGCCTTAAAATGTCTATTGTGAGTGCACTTCCACAATTCTTTTAACATACTGTACTGCAGATTGCACACTTAATGCAATTAAGTGCAATGAAAAACTATTTTCTGATCTCAGTGAAGACCATTATTAATAGTCTGCATGCTCTTTACCCTTCACATTCTTTTGTTTTGTCTGCACACAAGCTTCAGTGTGCAATTAATTTACAGCGTCAAACTTAATTAACCTGGAAAAATTTCCTGAGTGGGTGAATCTCGCGTAACGTCTAGATTGTTCAGGTATTCATTTCAAGCATCAGCACACATTAGTAAAAGGATGCATTTTTGTTTTTCCTATAGTCAACAGATAAAGTTTTTGACAGATGTGGTACATTAAAAAAAAGAAGTAACTCTGCATTTTCAAAACAGCTTAATTGTTTGGGAAAACTGCGACCCTGGCAACACTGTCATGCAGCAACCTTTAATGTTATCTTTATATATAAATTGGGGCACACTTCTCTTTACGCTGTATAATATTTAGGACAGATAGTGTATGAATTGAGAGCAATGCAAGTCTATGATCTGTGCTACACACATGCACACGTAGACAAAAATATAAGAGAATAAGCGTAAGCATATTTTGGCCTATGATGTGAACTACGTATATGCTGAGCTTGCTAGTCAGTTGCCTCAGGGATTTGATGTGAGCGCATGAAGTGAAACGCACACTTTTGAGAAGCCTGAATGCTTTGTTCCACACCTTCAATGCTCACTCCTACCTATTCGAGCTCAAACTAGAAAATAACATACTGAAACTTTAAATTACAGGCATAATTGTGTTTCCTTAAAAGAGGTACCATTGTAAGTATTTTATTATTGTTGTTGTTATTATTATTAGTTAATTAAAGGGGAGAATGTTCAATAGTGTTAAACAATAATGATTTTTTTAAAAATGTGATGCATTTATTGCCATATGACACTACTAAAAATATAAGAAACAGCTATTTTGAGTTTAGTAAACAGACTATAAGCC
Organism: Enteromius thamalakanensis; assembly: GCA_032357475.1. NCBI lineage: Eukaryota > Metazoa > Chordata > Actinopteri > Cypriniformes > Cyprinidae > Enteromius > Enteromius thamalakanensis. Next base: position 21,828,600 of record JAUCMT010000068.1, read on the forward strand.
AGTTTACACCAAAAAAGATAATTATAAAGATAACTATGATGATGATAACTATATTAGCATCTACACCAATGCATTATAACATTTGGTTTATTAAAAGTATGCACTGCTATTTTGTCATCTACTTCTATAACTTCAATCATAGCATTTTAATTTTAATAGTCTTATATAAAATAATAGGAATGTAATATTGAATTAAAAAGAAACACAAATTTGATATTTTATTGTTAATTACTAAGAAAATCTCAGCAGGCTTCATTTTTTTCATTCTTTTTTTTTAATTAAGCATGCTTTAATGAGAATTTATTTTGAACTAAATTGATAGCGTGTGGGAAGCTGTGGGCTCTGTTTTTTTTTACTTAGTGTTGTTATTATTTTGGCAAAATATTTGACTATAAATGCTGATGAAAGAGACTGGATAAACCGTGTCAAAATTTTAGTGACAAGTTATTATAAGGCTCTCTTACAAATATGTTTTCAATCATAGTCAAGTTCAATGTGTTTTTTTTCAGGATTTTTGTCACCAAAGCAGTCCATTCCCTGCAGCCAATGAATCCAAATCGTGGCCTGGGAATCCACCAAGTCCTTTCCTCCAGCTGCCCAACTCAACAGCTTTAATCTGGGCTCCCAACATCACTGCTCCAGCCTGCTGGCCACCCCTCAGTGCCCTCCGGCTCCTCCTGTCTCCAGAGGACTCGTCCTGTGTGAAAACCTGCCAGGATGCCGGTCTAATCTGCGAGCCAGCATACTTCCCTTTCATCAACAATATGGAGGCCTTCAATGGGTGAGAGACAAACAGCATTTTTGGATTATGTGCTTTTTTGTACAAATGTGTTTGTTGTTTTACTTTTTTATTTGTTCACTGTGCGGCCATTATTGCAGTCAATATGAAGTTATGACACTCATTTGTTGGGGGGCATATTAGGCAAAACTTGTAATTACAGTAAAATACAGTACATGATAATGCACAATGTAATCCTTGTTTAGCATTATAATACACACATATTTATATTTACACCTTTAAAAAAGTATAATGCAATGTAATTAGTGCTGTCAAACAATTATCTATTAATCACAATTGATCTCATCCAAAATATGTAATTGTTTACATAATAGCTTTAAATTGAGCAAACTCCCCTTCTCTGGTATCATGGTCTTTGTATTGAAAACTTCAACGATGTTGAAATAAACATTTTTAGACAGATTCTCAGAGATTTCGACCATGAGGACCCTGTTCCTTCTTCCTCCGCCCTCCAAATGAACCACCAGTTCTGCACCTATCAACATTCCTTCCCCTGGCCTCCCGTTCCTTCCAACTCTCCATTCCCAGTGCATCAGATCCCGCCTCCAACCTCCATCCAAGGAAGTAACTTTTCTCCTTTCCTTCCCGCAGCTCAGCCCACCCCCGGACCCGGACTTCCTTACCCACCTTACACTATCGCAGCTTCCCCCCGACCCTTTTTCTTCCTTCACACCTGTCCCCCCTGCTAGCGCCTCCATTAACCTAGCACACCCTTCAGCCCCAGCACTCAACACCTCTTTTCCCCCTAGCTCTTCTCCCACCCACACCCCCTATGCTCCCGAACGCCCTTGCCCTGGAACACACCCCTGTCTCAGCTTTCATCAGGTGCCAGATTTTAGCAGATCTTATGCACGGTTTACACTCCGGAGTCAGCTGCCTTCATTCCCAATCTCACATCTGCCCTAATCATCTGTCAGCCAGGACCGAACCCGAAAGAGTTAACATAATTTTTCTCATTTTTTTCCCTCCCAGCACCATCCCAGTAGCTGACCTTCAGATAGTCGTAGGGGGTCTTTTCTGACCTAGGAATCCCTATAGCCCAAGAAAAGACCTTGGGATCCAGCCCCCTCATCGAATTCCTTGGAATTTTAGCGGGGTGTGCGGAGGTGGGGCATGCATAAATATTTTTTGCCAGTATATACAAACTGGGGGCACAAAGATCATAGCAGTAGGCGCGGTCTTGAAAATTAACACATTGGGTAAGACTAGATTATGTAAACTATCTCTTGCAATAAGCAAGCAGTTCACAGCTAGCAAACGAGATAATAATCCAATGCCCAATCCCTGAGTAATTATCAGAATGGCGAGGTTTGAGTTACAGAATGACGATTCAGCTGGCGTCAGATCTAGTATAGCATGTTTAAAAGGATCAGGTTTCTAAATTAAGATAACTTAATTCAAAATCAGCATTTAAATTAATGATTATAATCTAAATTTAATGATAACTTTAAATAGGAGTCTGATTTTAAACGAGGTAAACGTAAAAGTAAAATTAGAAACCAAAGTTAGGAGAACTGAGGAGTATGTTCACAAGCGTTGGAAAGCCATACACGCAACATCCGGCCTACATAAGGCGGACCTTACAGAATTAACCTCTACTCCAAAAAGTTTTCTCCTCTACAGGAGCTCCCAACTCGCATCCCCTTCTGACCCTCTGTTTACTGACGATTCTAATTGGCCAGCATCATGATTCTGGTTCCAAAAACAACTCGAGACCCTCCACCACTTCTCATGCAACCACCTCAGCAGCTGAGAAAGGTCTGTTTAAAAACCACATCCAAACCCTCGGCCAATGGTCCTTGTGTGCTTTTAAAAGCTATATCCGCTCAGACCAGTCACTCTTTAGAAATGCTCTGCAAACCCTAGCCAACCCCTCTCTCTCGTACCACAGCAGCCCCGCCAGCAGTGAACCTCTCAAACACCCTTGCTCCCTTGACAGCTTGCCTTCCCGCCTTCCTAGTGGCCAACTTCAGCCAGAATCACTTCCCCGCATCTCTGGTACTCCGCAATTGAATTTATCCCTTCCCCCTTTCTGCAGAAGCTATCCCAAACCGAAGCCACGTAACCCCATCCACGGTTCGCTCAAACCAAAAAACCAGCCCTCCCAATACCAAAGTGGCCGACCAGAACAAGACCAACCCTTCTTCTCTCTAGACCAGCACCGGCCACCTAAACCCAATCCAAAACCAGCCTCAGGGCCCCAGCTGCCCCTCGACCCATCCAGCCGAGCTCTGTCCAACCCTCGCCACCAAGGGGTTAGAATCCCTCGGAGCCTTCCAAGCTCTTAGCCTTCTCCCTTAGACATTATGCCAAACACGCTTATTCTATTTGATTATTAATGAGGAAGTGTGGACTCGTGAAATTATGTTTATAAACAAATTTCGGCTGAAGCACGTACGAATGATAAACTATGACTGAAGCCTCATTTCCCAATCAGCCTATTATATCTATTTACCCTATCAGAGCTGAGAGGTTTTCCTTTAAGTAGAGCAAACTCCCCTTCTCTGGTATTTGGGGTTGGGGTTTGGGGGCACTTGGGATTTGGGCCGGACGCAGAGCTCTGTCCAGTCCCTAGGGCTCAAAGTCTGCCCGAACTCTCAGTTTAACGTTCAGCTGGATGTGCCCATTCAGCCCAGGACTTCTGTTGTGTGTGTTTCCCTGTTTTTCACTCCCGGATTTTTATTATGATTTCATGTACTCTTTTCTGTATTTTCTAACCCAGACTTTTATGTTGAAATCCTTGCCACAGCTCAGTTCACTTCCACCCGGATATCCACCGGCATATAAGCCGGGGTTTGTTTAGCTTCCAGCACGGTTTGTTGTTATTGTTACGTTTCATTCGTGTTCCCTGTTTCCCGTTGTTCTGCTCATTGGATTACCTGTTGTCGATTTCTGCCCGGACCTGGACTTCCCCTCTGCTTCTCCCCGGTAATAACCGGTAATTCGACCGTTTGCTTTGTTTTTCGACTCCGCCTCTGTCTTTGTCTCCTATAATGTTGTCTGCCGGCGATCTACCTCTGTAACCCTGACTTTGATTTTATTAAACACTGTTGCATTTGAGCTCACACGCCTCGCGTCCTCTATTCGTAACAGAATAAACCGTCAAAACAGGTCTGTGACCCTGACTCAGAGTGGCCGGATCCGCCGGCCCCGGTCTGTGATCTGGAACTTGAGTGGCCGGATCCGCCAGACCCGGGTCATGACCAAATGTCACTGAACTCACCCGAGCTCCACAAGACCTTTGAGGCCCGTGGCCTGAACCTCCAGAACCAGTATGTTGCATCAAGACTCTATCGGGCCACCTGAGGCTGCACTACCGCTGGAGATGTCGGTTTCGGTCGTAGAATCCCCAGAGGCCTCATTGGTGGCTGCACAGCCCATGGAGGTCCCCAGATCAGGCTCCAGTCGGTCTGGGAGGGTGTTTCCTCTGTTGGCTCAGTCTCGGAGGGTGATCACAGCGTTAGTATGGTCACCAAGGGTTCATTCAATCTCGGTCTGGTCTCGATGGGTGTATCCACTTCCTGTCTGGTCTAGAAGGGCGAATTCACTGAAGGGTTGGTTCTCGAGGGTGCAAAGCCAATCTAGTGGTCCCAAGAGGGACCCTGCTGCCATCCGCTCCACCCAGGAAGATGACCTCGCTGTCTGTTCTGCCTCGTTGGGCTTCTCCACAGCTTGCTCCGCCCAGAGGGACGTCTCCGCTGCCTGCTCCACCCGGTGGGCTTCTCCGCCGCCTGCTCTGCCCAGGAGAAGGTCTCCGCTGCCTGCTCCGCCCTGGTGGGCATGACCGCAGTCCACACTGCTCAAGTGGACTTCTCCGCCACCTGCTCCGCCCCGGTGGGCTTCACCGGCACCTGCTCTGCCCTGGTGGGTGCCTCCACCGCCCACGTCACTTAAGTAGGCTTCTCCGCCGCCTGCTCCGCCTCTGTGGGCTTCACTGCCGTCTGCCCTGCCCTGGTGGGCGCCTCCACCGCCCACGTCACTTAAGTGGTCTTCTCCACCGCCTGCTCCGCCTCGGTGGGCGCCTCCACCGCCCAGGTCACTTAAGTGGGCCTCTCCGCCGTCTGCCCCGCCCTGGAGGTCGTTCCTGCCGGCTCCTAAGCCAGGGGCATCTGGAAGAGATGAGGGGGGGCTATGTAACGTTCAGCTGGATGTGCCCATTCAGACCACTGGAGGGCACTTCAGCGCCCAGGACTTCTGTTGTGTGTGTTTGCCTGTTTTTCACTCCTGGACTTTTATTATGATTTCATGTACTCTTTTCTTTATGTTCTAACCCGGACTTTTATGTTGAAATCCTTGCCACAGATCAGATCACTTCCACCCGGATATCCACCAACATATAAGCCGGCGTTTGTTTCCAGCACGTTTTTTTTTTTTTTTACGTTTCATTCGTGTTCCCTGTTTCCAGTTGTTCTGCTCATTGGATTACCTTTTGTCGATTTCTGCCCAGACCTGGACTTTCCCTCTGCTTCTCTACTAGGATTCTGTTCACCGGTTATTCGACCGTTTGCTTCGTTTTTCGACTCCGCCTCTGTCTTTGTCTCCTATAACGTTGTCTGCCGGCGATCTACCTCTGTAACCCTGACTTTGA
>JAUCMT010000068.1:21843524-21865060 GCA_032357475.1 Enteromius thamalakanensis
GTGTTAGAGAGGCCAGCAGGGGGTGCTCACCCTGTGGTCTGTGTGGGTCCTAATGCCCCAGTATAGTGACGGGGACAATATACTGTCCAAAGAGTACCGTCTTTCGGATGAGACGTTAAACTGAGATCGTGACTCTCTGTGGACATTAAAAATACCATGACACTCATCGTAAAGAGTAGGGGTGTAACCCTGGTGTCCTGGCCAAATTCCCACTGGCTATCATGGCCTCCCAATAATAATCCCCATCCATTGATTGGCTGTATATCTGTAGCTGGAGTGTGGTGAACCCACTGGCGCTGTTGTCCTGTGGCAGCCGTCGCATCATCCAAGTGGTTGCTGCACACTGGTGGTGGTTGAGGAGAGACCCCCCCCCACATGACTGTAAAGTGCTTTGAGTGTATGGCAATACACAGTAAAGCGCTACATAAATGCTTCATTCATTCATAATTTGTCCAAATTTGCACGACCTCACTCGTATAATTATGCATGATTTGTCTAGGGGCGGGGTTAGGTGTCATTCGCACAAATTCATATGATGTGGCAACTTGTAAAATATCTACAATTTAGCAAAAATATTATGAATGCGTACGAGTGAGGTCGTACGAACTTACCCACTTCGTAAAATAGGTACGAATTGCAGTGAAACTGGGCTGGTTTTGCTCACCCTCGATGAGTTTCTTCTTTTAAGGGAAGTTATTGCATTATTGCATTATCATTGCAGTAGTCCAACAGTTCAAAACACGTCAAATAAAGCGTGTACATTAATAATAAATCAAGAATACGTGCATGTTTGTTTAATGCAATAGCAAGCCTTCTAAGTTTGTTTACTTTAACAAAGTAAAACCACTCTCCCACTGCTCCCAGACTGCTCTGGGTTTGTTTTCATGGTGCGTGTCTGCAATTTGGAGGCTTAAATGAAGAGCACGAATTGCAAGAATGGGGCAAATGCCTGGCCAAGAGTAACGTTTTTATACTTGTTATAAACTGTACTTTAAGACCTGAAGTTAAATTATATGTACACTTCCAATGAATTAAAGGCAATTACTTATACATTACATAAAGAGAATAACTTACTTCGACTTGTTTTCTGATCTATCCATCTAGTTAGAATTGATTCTACTCTTCTTGAGGATGCTAAGCAAACATGGGACTACTTACCCAATACTCCCCTACACAAGAAGTGGCATATATCATAAAAAACACTGTGGTTTGAGATTTCCATTTCCTCTGAGAAATGTCATGCCATAGAGAAACTAGGATGACCAGAAAAATCCTCCAGTCAAGTCTGTGATTTGCTTTCATCTTGTGCCACTATCTCAGCTGGGTGCCGGTAAATCTGCTCAAGCCAGATGACCTCAAGCTAACATTATGCTCAGGTCCTGCACACATTTCAGCATAAGGCAAAAGATGAAGGTTTTCCTGTCATTGGTAGCATAAGATGAATCCTAAATTCATGAGGCAGGAGAGGTGCAGAAGGTGAGGCGAAAACATAAAAAATCACTAGAAATAAAAACACAATCTGTAATCTTCACTGGCAAAATACTCCCACGGCCTCATGTAATGTGCCTATTAAACGACTGCAAACAAGCTGATAAATGTTTATCAGTGTAATCAAGCATGTAGGGCTACATCATATTATGCTTGCAGAATGAGAATTTGAGGTGACAGTGTAATATTTCATGACATTTATAGAGATAGCTCATCCAAGAATGAATATTCTGTCATCATTTGCTCACTCTCAAGCTGTTCCAAATCTGTAAGAATTTCAATCATCAAGATATTTTCAAAGATGCTGGTAGCTAAGCATTTGCTGGCTCCCATCAACTTCCATAGTAATTTTTTCACATGAGACCATCAGCTACCCACATTTTTCAGAATGTCTTACTTTGTGTTCAACATCAGAAAGAAACTCACAGGTTTGGAACTACATATAAACGATGACTGAATTTTCATTTTTGGTGTGAACCACACTTTAAAAAGCGAGAACTGAAACGTTTTCATGTTAGTAGTGCACCTGTGCGCCTGCTCTTTTTGAAATATTTTTATTTACACCTCATCTTACAAAAGACACAGTGTTGGCAAAACAAGCAGCGTGAACAAACCTTGCTCTCTTTTAACTCTCTCTTTTTTCCAGTTATCTAGTTCTCTCTGTCTCTCTCCCCTGTGTGACAGTGAATGTGTGTTTTCAGCCTTAATTGGTTAAGAGTCTGAAGTGAAATTGGCTCGTTCACTGTCCTCTCTCGGTGGAAGGAGAATGGGCAACTCTCAGCAGAGTAAATTGTGCATGGAGGGAGTGTAATTGGGCTGTTAGGGCTGGAGCATTCTATAATAGCACACAACTCTGTCGGTCACACTGTGTACAAACATCGCTGGATAAATGATTCTTTTCAATCACACTGAGACGTCACAATGAATTATTTCAGCCACCATTCAGGAGCGTGTTGTGTGGAATTTATTTTCGCTAGCTGGACTGGTTTGCACAAAAAGAAGAAAAAAAAAAAATCTTTCTAGCTGGGTAAAAAAATTGGCACCAGTCGATGTGTTCACATTAGTCTGACACAGATAGACTTTTGAATACCTGTGTGAAGTCTGGACTGGTTTTCAGCTTATTTCGAAAAAACAGGACAAACAAACATGCACTGCTCAATTTGTTTTACTAATGTGTTAATGTTGCTATTTAAATCAAATTAATATAATAGACATAAAAAAGCAACTCATTTTGCAGTCAGGTGAAAATTAAGTATAAAATGTGTGCCAAATATATTCAGTTATATTTATATATTTAACAAAAAAATTAATTCTCTTAGTATTAAAAGTAACATTTGTAGTAACAATAAAATGGTGCACTTATATTCAGAATTTGGTTATGTAGATAACATTACTGTTCAGAAATATAGATTTATCCCAATACCAACCCCTAAACCTACCCCTACCCAAAATGTATGATTAAAATAGTGGGAAATGATAGCTGATTAACAAGGGTGTAGAAGCACCTAATACTTAAAACATATATTTCCAGACAAATTATCTTTCAATTCTGATTGGTTGATTGGAATGTTGTTTCAGGATCAACAAGAATGTTGATCCAGGAACATCTTGTACTTGGTGAAATCATGCTCACCTAAGGTACACACAGCCTCGCAATAAAAGGCTATAACATAATTTTGCATTCAGAAGAACAAGTGGTGAAACAACAGCCTGCTGTTCTGAAAATCATCACAGAGGTTGCAGAGACGCACAGATAAAAGTTTGATAAGTGACAACATTTCTCATAGCGCTGAGCATATACTTTTCCAAGAAAGCACATTCTTATCTGGTGGGATGTATCTCTAATAAGAACCAAAAATAACAAGTGGAATCAAAATTTTGTCACACTTCAATGCACACGGCACTTGTTGTTTCAATGTCAGTATTTTCATTTAGTCGTACCAGTAAGATTTAGACGGTAAAAAATGGTCAAAAGTACAGTAGTTTACCATTTTGCTGGACAGTACCACACTAAAGACATGAATGAATTACAGTAGAAGGGTGTTCACATACTTTTGACCTTATACATCTTATTGATGGCTTACAGCAGCCCAGTGCTCTAAAGAAAATCAGTGTGTGATTACTCGTGCCACGAGCCAATCAGATTGAAGCTGCCAAAGCTAGTCTAAATCGGAGAGAGAGTGAACGTAACGTCTGCGATTCAGTTATTTATGTGTGCGTTAAATGGCATTCTCAAATTTCCATATTACTGGTCATATTTCCATAAGTGTTTCTTCTGTTGTAGTTGAATCTAATCGATTTTGAGTTCAACATTTGCCCATATTACCTATCCTGTGTTAAATGAATATGAAAGTTCATACTTGAATATAGCCAAAGAACAGATGGTGTGCAAACAAAACAAAAAAAAAAACAGACTTGGTTCTGAACCATTTACACTCGTTAATGCTGAGATTTGGTTGTTTGGTCCCAAAAGGGAAAAGGGAATCCATGGAGCTTTTTTATTGTGGAGAAAATTAGGGGTCTAATGGTACATTGTTTGGTCCTTTTGAACTTAGTAGATGTAGCAGTAATGAATACAGAGCATTTTCTGGAGTTAGCCTGTCTATACAGCAGTTATATTATGGGGAAACACAATCTTGCTGCTAAGTGCATAATGCAATGCATAGAGTAAGCCACATTTAGAGAATAGGAGCTCAGTCAAGGTCATCCAGGATTCTATTACAACCTGTTTGTTATTAGATGGTTCATTGTTATCAATAAACTCTTTGCACTGATCTTCTCCCTTGTACGTATTCACCCAGCGTATCAGCATAATGACTGTCTGTCATTCAACCCATCATCACAAAATGAGGGGAATGGATCCTTTTTCATTTTATATGAGCTAATTAATTTCTCCACTTCGCTTTCCATCCTAGGATCGTGGCCAAGGACCTTGACCTTGCAGCTGCTGGAAATTTAATGGGTTGTGAAGGGCTCTCGACCGCTGCTCTGATGGGTGTCAAACTACCATTAAACAATGTTAATGATACACTGGATATGATTCAGTGCCATGAAGGTCAAGGCTCGTGTCACGATCTGGCCACATCACTGTTATTTTTGATCTTTAATTGTCAAACTGTGACAAAACCTCTTGTTTTAAATTCTTTGAGATGTGTACTTGTGATTGAAGCAGTGAATATATAGGATCATGGTGTTAGTAAATTCTCTCAACGTCTTAATTATAGGTCAACACTCTCTTGTGAAATAGAAGAGCCAATGAATGTACTGAATATGCATTTCTATTGTACATAAAAAATTAAAAACTGTACTTGCAAATAATGCATTAATGAAACTAAAGGATACTCAAGCATACAAATTTTCCATATTCCACTATGTTCATCCCTTAGCTGTTGATACATAGGCTACCTTTTCGTCTGAGCACATGTCAGCATTTAGCTTACAAATAGGGATGAATTTAGAAGCCACCAAACAATTCCACAATTTTCCATAGATAGTCATATGACAAATTACAGTAAGCATGGTGACAGAAAATAAAATGTGATAATTTCTTAATTTTAATTCTTAGCTGATTAAAAAAAAAAAAAGAGTGAACTATAATAAATGGCGGAAGATCACTTTGCAGCACTTCGACCTCACTCCAGTAATATCATCACTCCTGAAACCCCCCCTTACTTGATGTAAGTGATGATATTACTGCATTACTGATGTAAAAGTGCTGTGAAGTGCTCTTCTGCCATACATTATAATTATCTTTTTTATCTGCTTAAATAATCGCTTAAACAGTCACCATACTTACTCGTGTAGCTAGTTATGTAACAGTCTTTAAATAGGGAAAGCGTGGAAGTGTTTGGTGGTTTCTAAATTCAGCCCTGTTTGTATCCAAAAGGAATGAAAGGAGCTAAGCTAAATGCTAACATAGTGGCACTGCGCGCTATAATGATTAAGTGCACGCACTGAGATATGTATCAACTGAGATGAGGGAAGACCATAGTGGAATATGGAAAAACGGGGTCGTTTTCCTTTAAATGTAATTAAGTTAAAACGTATAATCTTACAATTGATTGTCAAATTTGGTTGTATGTGTTCACATTCACTTCAAATAGTGTGTTTAGATTGATATTAAAACATATTTTGACTTCCCTAGCTGTGGGAGATGGTGGAGATAACTTGTGTGCATTAAAGAAGGCAGACTGTACGTGCAGACTGCCACCTGACCTGACATTCATTCTGACAACCTTCAGAACTACAAAAGAGCAAAAGTGTAAAAAAAGAAAGATATAGGCAAGCATAAAGTGTCTGAAATGACAGAATACAATTTATAAAGCTAGACGAATTAGATTATATTTGGTTTTACTTAGATTTACTGTATGTCTGTCACAAACAGGGTGTAAAATGAACCATCAGCACATGGTAAATGTGAGTAAAAATGAATTTGGAGAGTAAATAACCTTGCACAAATGCCTAAAACTCCATGTGGCGGCACATCTGTGGAATATTCCTCATAAAGCCAGCAAAACAAAGTGAAAAAACTCCCAATGGGTCTTTTTCACATTTTTATGACAGGTGGCGATGACTAAAAGCCAACAACTCCATGTCTGTTTGACACCAGCGTACAAGCAAACAAAACTAATTAATTCAGTTTATTTCATTTTTAATGAAATCCATGCCATTGGCGGGTGTGGGGGACTACAAGCTGTAGGCTGAGGTTCTTGTGGCAGGACACATGCTGAAGCAAAGAACATCTCCAAAACTACTTCGACTTCCACATTATTTTCTATCCAAAGCGTCCTCATTAACCAGCAACAGGTGTGTAGGGGTAAAGTAAAACAATCAAATCAATTGATATCTGTGATGCCCAGATGTACAAAACAGACCCTCCCATAATAAACATGGAGGTGTTAGTCCAGTCAGAAATGGTACATAAAAATAGCGGATGTCATGTGATAAGAATCAAAACTTACACGTAGTTTAGAAAACTTGTCCCGTCCGAAGAGGGCTTATGTTAATGTGACATGCTGCCCACGGCCCAATGCCTTTGTCGTTTGACGTGGGCTGAACAAAAGAGCAAAGTTCAGTGTTAAACAGTGCCAGATGGCCTAAAGCAAAACAACAACAAATGTTTTCTACAAAAACTGTGCCATGATCCCTTGGGGTGAAAGTTTTTGGGGCACAATCAAAGCATGTAGCTGAGCTCTTTCTCTTTGCCCACTCATTCTTATGATTTATTGAGCAAGGCTTTTTGGTGCAGAATGTTGAAACATTACAGTCTAAAGCAGGGACACCTTCTCTCTTTCTTTTTAGGAAATAAGGGCCATTCATATTTCTTTAACCCGAGCTATGGGTGTCATTTGAGATGCTAGTGAATTATTAACTGATCACATCTATGCATTTGTGATTCAGTCTTAGTCTTTTTAGTTTAGTTAGTTTTTAGTAAGTTTAGCTAGTGTTTTTTTAATGGCATGTCGCAACAAAAATACTTTATAAAAAAATATTTAATCATTTATTATTATAATATTTTAATGTCATAATAAAAAATCACAAACTATTACCAGTTAATGTAGGGTCTACCTAGACAAATTAACTTTTTAAGCATAACTTAAATGTCTAAAATATGAAACACTTAATTAATACAATAGAAAATACGGGTGACAAAAATATATTTTAAGCAACAATCTCACCATTCTAGCAATTAAAAAAGGCTGAAGGCACTGGGAAAGCCAAATCCACTTGTAACAAATGGCTAATGAGAGGAAATATCTATGTGCACCTTTACAAACCGTATTCATTAACATTATGCCACAAACGCTTTCAGAAGGGGTTGACCTGTATTAAACGCATTCATTCATTTAATAAGTCACAGTGACTCACTGTCTGCAGAGCTTGAACTACAGCAACTTTCTGATTATTAGCTTCAACCATGACACCACCCCACCCTCAAACAAATTCATTCTTCACACAACCATAAAATGAATATACGTACTGTACAAGTGCACTGGAGACAGAGCTATACATCCTTCACTTGTGAAACTGTTAAATGGGTCAGCAAAGGGTGTAGCTTTACAGAAGTCTGATTAGCATGAATTTGCATCAATGAGTGATGAGCTAAAGGGAAGTGTTACTCTTGCTGTCTTTAAAGGGGATTTCAGTGTCATGCATTAAGCCAGAAATACATATTTTATGATTCCTTTCAGTGGCTGCATAAAAAAAAAACACGCAAAAGCATGTATAATACTTTATCTGCTGTATGCAGACTGTTAGCCATATAATTTATGAGAATTGCTTTTGCATGGTTACATCTATGGAATACCCATAGTTAATTAAAGCTCGTGCTCTGTTTAGATTGACGTTACTGTTTAAAATTTACGTTTAACTGTGTAAAAAAAAAAATCTACAAAAATAAGTGATCATTTTCCCCTTTAAACTGTTTATGATGTTCATCCAGCCCAGTCTCAAATGTCTACATTTTATACGAGGTGGCTAATTCATACAAATTCGCACAAACTCCAATGTACAAATTCAAACGATTTGGGCTAAATGGTACGCATTTTTTGAGATGCTAATTCGTATGAATGACCTAGACCTAACCTGCCCCTAAACCTACCCATCACTGGGGTTTAGACAAATCATACAAAATCGTTTGAGTGAGGTTGTATTAATTAATACGAATTAGCACGAATTTGCCACTTCGTACGAATTGATCTTGAGACTGTGCGGTTTCGTCTGATCTGAACAAAACGTATTGGAGCTTCAACCATCTCTTCTATCACAAAGAATTAAGCATTTTCTGAAATGTGACTGGACTTTAAAAAATCCAACAAAAATGTTTTGTATAAAACTGCAATAAAATAAATTAAAATAGCATATGTACACTAGAGAATTGTTGCATGAAGAAGTTAATTAAACATTTTTATAGATACGTTAGCAAAGGTAGTAAAAGTCTTTCTCAATACTTTCCAAGCTAGCAAACATATGTTCAAAGAACGATGTGGTAACATTAAAGAAAAAACTAACATTTGCTGTTCATTCTCACACCCTTAGACCATCCAAGATAGCAGTGACTTTTTTTGGAGACTAATGGATGGGGAGTTGGACTTGTAACCCAAAGGTTGTGGATTCGAGTCACAGGTCCGGCAGGGATTGTGGGTGGGGGAGATGAACAACCAGAGCTCTCTCCAACTTCAATATCATGACTGATGTGAGACCCTTAAGCAAGGCACCATTCCCCCAACTGCTCCCCGGGCACTGCAGCAATGGCTGCCCACTGCTCCAGGCATGTGTGCATTGTGTGTGCGTGGTTGTTCACTTCTCACTGCTGTATGTGTGTCCTTTCCAAAAATCTATGTGAGTGAACGCAAAAGTTTTCAAGACAATGCAAAAGATTTGAAAAACTTTTTTCCTTCCACCCTGATTTTTCTTCCCTCCACTGTGTCCCTTAAGGGGCTCCGTAATAAAAAAGTTATTGCAGTAATTTTTTAAGAACATCATCAAAGATCAGAAGACTTTGAAAAAACATTCTTTTTAAGTCACTGAAGGAACGATTGTCTGTAACTTTTACATTAACATTAGATGATGTTCTGAAAACGTTCCCTGTAAGCTGAGTCAAGGTTTTTTAATGTAAAATGACCCTCGATCTATAAACAACACCAAACAGAACATTAAGGTCAACATTAAGGTGTGTATACACAAGGACTATTTAAAGACCCAGGATTACAGAGAAAAAACTAAGATGTTGAATTTCCAGCAGGTTCTGATGTTTCCCACAGAGACAAAACCCACATTTCAGAAGAAAGGCTATTTATGCTTGCTGTATTTGGCACTAACAGTGTTGTTTAACACTGCTTAGAGTGTGACTGAATTCTCCATGCACCAATTATGATTGCTCAGATACACTCCCAGCCGGCTAAAGGCACAGAGTCAGTGCAACTGGCAGAACTAGACAGTGAGTGCATATAAGAAGCATTCTCCACCAGTTTAATATAGTGAGCATGGTCTAGGTGATGCTTCCTGATGCTTCATTTTGGCGTAAACAGCAGTGAAGTTGGGTGTCTTCCAAACAGCAAGTGCAGAGATGCTCCTGCATGGCTCAAACACATGACCTAATTTCAATGCTGTCATCTAACTTTATACTATACGTCTTCCCAGAGGAGCAAATACTCATCACAACCTCAAACCCATTTGTGAGGAATAAAGAGCAATAGCAAAGGTCAGCTGCCTTGCGTGCTGCATGCTAAAGCTAGAGTGCCACTTGCAATTTTCCCACTTGCACAATTTTTCCATTTCCATTCATAGTTTGGAAGAGATCAGCCATATTGACATGTTATATATCATCCACGACCCAACAAATTGATCTGGACCAAACATTTTCACATAATACAGATTTTGCAGCTAAACACCAATTGCTATTCATGATGATTCTGTAACCAATATTTTTTTTCATTAGACTTGTTTATGCTCTATGGTAATCCAGCATAACATCTGTGCTTTTATCATATCTACGCACTAGTTTCTTGATTTTCAAACAAATACTTTTTGATGTTTTGCATCATAGTAAATGGTAACACTTCATATTGATATCATTCTACTAACAGTAAGTAATGTGCATCTACATGTTAAATAGCAGTCATTAGAATATTAGTAGATTGTATGCTTAATCTATTCTAATACTTTATTTAGATGGATCCACAACATACTGATGTTGACATATTTTACTAACCCTAAACCTATCCTATCCTATGTCTACTTTGAGAGTTAGTAGACACGTAGTTACAAATTAATGAGAATTAGTTGACAAAGTTACTTATATTAGAATGTCTAAAGTGGACTATTTAAATAAAGTGTAACCTAGTAAACTTGCTCGGTACCCCACCTGGTATGGCATTATGCTGCGATGTGAAAGAGTTCGTGCGCGAGTAGCGGGATACAGTTACAGTAAAGGAGCTCAAAGACTTGTAGACTTTTGTCGGAGTCACAACGTCTGCTCAATCCAGCATGTTGAATTGGCACTGGGCCATCAATGACAGTGAGAACTCCGATTGGATGATCGACACAGAAATAAAAAAACTGAAACACTGTAATGTTACATTATGTCACCCAAGCATTCCAATACAAGAATATATTTAAAACAACACAAGTCTCTTAAAAAGTAAAAAAAAAAAAAAACGTATCAACATAAATGGTATTCAAAACGTTTTGTATATCTGCATATTTGGTTTCTTGGTTTTAATGATTAATATAGAATATTGATTCCTGCTGATTCAGACAGCTAATAGCTAATTTTCAGTTGGCTGTAGTCTGTGCAGCATGTTCAACACAGCTTTTTGGTCCAGACACAGCTAGCCACCATGAGATAACAATGTTGTTGGCTTTTGTTGTCCCTTGTTTTTTGAAGTTAGCTCGGTGAGTCCCAGCCATTAGCGCTAGTCACTGAACTTTTCATTTTTAAACTGAAACTTACCAAAATAGATCCCATTTTAAGTGTCCCTAATACCCGTGTCCTTCCATATTTACTGTAGTATAATGTAGAGTGTAAGTATGTAGTACACTGCGAGTACACACCGGTACATAGTATCTACAGCTGTAATATTTCTGTAATTACACACATGTAACAACCCTCAAAATGGTGTGTTTAGATACAAATGTGTAACAGGACATTGGTAACAACACTTTTTGTTAATGAAAGTACAAATGTGTAACAGGACTTACAGAATGTTTTGGTAAATAAAGTGTTACACTTTATATTAAATAGACAATTGCTATGGATTTAGCATGTAATAACTCTGATGTTACACAGCAGCGGGTAGTAAGTTAGGCTTTACATATAAATTGTGATTGGTGTTCAGAATGTTACACTTTATATTAAGTGGGCAGTTCCTGAGGAGTTACCATGTATATAAACTAGTATTACAGAGGTGCGCCAACTCCACTCACTTTACATATCCCTAAACCTAACCAACTGCACCCCCTGATCACCCCCTTTTCCAGTTACTCCATACTGCTGTTACAAAATGTAGCTGTGTAATTGCTGTTGCATGACTACTTAGTGAAATGAAAAAATTGTTGTTACCAATATCCTGTTACACATTTGTACTTACACACACCATTCTGAGGGTTGCTACATGTGTGTAGATACAGAAATAACTAATATATACAGCTGTAGATACTATGTAGCAATGTGTACTTACACTGTGGTTACATACTAGATACACATCTAGCTTCTATGGAAGTACACAGGTATAAGGGACACTTAATATAAAGTGGGACCCAAAAGGATAATAAAACATGTTAACACTTTATTTTGATAGTCCACTTTAGACATTAGAATAATTATACATAACACTGTAACTACATAAACTGCATGTCAACTAATTCTAATGCATTTGCAACTACTAACTCTCAGAGTAGACTGTTAGGGTAGGGTTAGGGTGAATAGAATAAGTTGATATATACTCACAAACTATTTTATAGTCAGTATGTTGTGGACCAATCAAAATAAAGTGTTAGAAGAAGTTAAGCAGACCGTGTACTAATACTCTTAATGTTACTCTAACTTAATGTTACATACTCTACAGAATGTCTAAAGTGGAGTATCAAAATAAAGTGTTATTACATGTTTTATGTTGATTTATTTTAGATAAAAGCTGACTGTGCTTTTATTACCGCATGGTTCTCTAATGAGCCTGAATTGAGGAATAGTGTAGTAATTAATGAATGAAAAAATATTACAATCATAAAGCCTTTTTCGCATTTTCTTCAGTCTAAAAATCACTTTAATGGCCATTCAAAGCAGCTGAAAAGATTTCTTTACAAGTTTAACAGATTTTAGATTAGCATGAGACAAAAACAGTGGCAGCTTAGCATTACAATGGGCTCTTCTCATCTAGACTTTCTCTCACATGAGCAAAGGGTTGTTCATACTGATAAGAAATACTGCTGTTTCGCTGGTGTCACTCTGATCGTTCTATCCTTCCATCCAAGATGAGGCTGAGAAATCAGAGTGACAGGATTAATTTACAGCTGGATAGATTTAAAGTTTGAGAGTGGATTACAATCATCGATTCCTTCTCTCCAAAACAACACTGCTGGTTTTCCTCTGGCTTAATAGTTTCAAGCAAACAAATACTGACATTCTCCACATGAACTCGAGTACAGCATGTGCTGCTGAAAGCTATTTCGAGTGACGCTGAAGACATTGAGGGCTATTTATTTATTGATCTTCATTCAGTCAAAGTCTTGCTCATAAAAATGCCTCTGTAATACTTCCAGCTCATAAAAGCCGCCGCTGCAGTGAAACCCCTAGAGATAGCTCTTGTTATGGCACATCTCAGCAAAGAAGACAATACAGCAAAAAGACGCTAGAAAATAGGGCCTTGTGTGTCTGTGACTTACTGCTGATAGCTTTACAATACTAACGCTGTCAGGATGTTGACAGATTCAACTTTTTTGCTTGTAACCTGTAAATGATTGTACATTTACTTTTTCACTTAATAAACTAATAAATATGAAAAGTCACATTAAAAATAAAGGGTAGACCTACATTACAAGGTACATTTCTCACCATTTCTTGTGTAGCATCCAAGGAACTAGTAAGACCATACATGAATACAAAAATGCAGACTGCTTCATAGCGCTTCAAAGCATTTCACAAGAATGCAACATACTATAAGACAGTTGATTTCAATTGATTAAAAAAATAGATAAAATTAAAAATGTAAACTTAAAATGTAAAAATGACTGGAACATGGAAATGGAAACAAACAATGCTCATTGCCTTGAACAACAACATAATAATAATAATAGAAGCAGCAATTACCCAGGCTCATTGGAAATATGTTTCTCTAGCTACATTCTGCTAAACTCTAAAAATGTACTTATGCATGTGAATTGCTGCATTTTCCAGTTGAAATGAACACTAGAGGCAGTAAAAATCCCACAACTTTTCTTCCTTTTTACACAATGTATAATTTGCAGGCTCAAATTTTTGATTAATAGAACCTAATATTTGCATAATTACTTTAGGAACATTGTGTTGGAAATTGAAAACAATTTTAACTTACATTTGAAAACTGATATATTCTAATTTTAGCATCACAGTTTTTTGCTCAGTAACTCACATGATATGGCATTGCACTTAGGCAATGAGCTCAAATTCACATAATAAAGCAAATTTGTTTTTTTATCAGTTTTGCATTGTATACCACGATCGGGCAGGTTGGTTTGGGTTTGGTTTAAAGGCTATTTCTAGCACGATAGAACATTAACTTTTAGGCACTTGGAATCATTCTAACCTTCCACCCATCATGGCGCCCTGTCCAGAAGTTAAAATTTGCAGAAAGTCTTGAGTCTCCAAATATTATTAAACAGGCCTTGGACTGCTGTCACATTTCTTGTGTTTGGCCTCTTATGTTGTAGTTCTTGTCTCATGAGTTTCCTGTTCAAGGTTGTAATCATTTTGTATTTTAATTTCTGATTGGTTAGCCTTAATTGTATCTCCAGGTGTCCACTTTTCCTTTTTATCCCTTTCAGCCAGGGGCGTTAAACTCACTTCCTGGAGGGCTGCAGCCTTGCAGAGTTAAGTTCCTACCCTGCTCCAACACCAGAAGTTATTTAGCTGGATCAGAAATCGTGCCAAAAAGAACAAAAAAAATAATCTTGCATATGACTTGGAAAAGTGCTTAGCGTCATATCAGGGTCTGAGCAGACTTACGCACTTTTTACTGAAGTAATGCAGTTTGTTTAACATTTAAATAGCTGTGCTTACATCCTCACCTCTTGTCTTGATCATTCCAGTCTCATTACACAATGCTACAAGACACAAACAGCCTAGTCTTTGTCATGCATTATTTACCTTATTCCATATTCCTGAGAAATAAAATAGATTCTCGCCAATGAATTTGCACATAACATATGATGTACCCCAAGGGTTTTCAAACCTGTCCTGGAGGTGTGTTAAATGAGGGGGATATTCAAATTATACCGTGCTGGAGGGCCTCCAGGACATGTTTGAAAACCCCAAGCAGTGCTTCCCAAAAAAACTCCTGGAGCCCTTGCACATTTTGGCTGTCATGGATGTCACACACAATTCAAGTCTTGCAGTCTCGTCTAATGAGCTGGTGAGTTGAATCAGGAGTGTTAAATGAGGGCGACATCCTAAATGCGCATTGGTGGGGATGGTCTCCAGGACAGCTCTGAGAAGCACTGTCCTATCACACTATACTTCTAAAAGTAGAGCCTATTACTGCACTAAATGATATAGTGTGCTTCTAAATGTTGACAAATTAACTTTTAGCAGATAAAAGCATTAAAATTTCACAAGTATGAAAATGTCCTACCCCCTTCAACTGAAATAGGTACCCAATAGTAGAAGGACAAATGGTAGATCGTAAAGTAGTAAAATTTGTATGATTTAGCAAATTGTACACTGAATTAAAAAAGGTAATTGCAACTTTTTATCTTAAAATTCAAGCCAGAACTTTAAAATAAACTCGAAAAATGTTTTAAAAAATTATGCTTGCCTCAATTTTCTTAAAAAAAAAAATAAATAAAAATTGAAAAAGTAATTGTGACTTTTATAAGGCTTTATAACTGTCTTTCTGTCCTTTTTTCTCGTAATTGTGACTTTATAACGTCTCAGGTTATGCATATAAACTTGTTCAGGAACAAGACACTGCGTTGACGAGACGCTTTGGGAACGCCCTCAGCGTGACGGCTCTGAATAGTGTGTAGAATCAGCCAATGATGAGTTGGGGCGTCATCGGCGGGTGACGCATATAAGCACGTGAAATGCCGGCCGGCAAAGTAGCTCCTGTCATTGCAATGGAGTGCCGGCAGGGGATGCCAAAAAGTGTGGTTTCAAGACGCAACGTCTCGTTCCTTCAAGGAACAAGGTTATATGCATAACCTGAGACGTTCCTTTTCAGAAACTCAAGCTGCGTCGACAAGACGCTTTGGGAACGAGATGCCCACGCCTCCAGACTTAAATCCCTGCCTAGTGTGTGTTTGTGCACAGCTAGTGCGAGACAACAGAAGAGCTTGTTGTGGCTCGAAGATCCAGTCCATAAAACCGGACAAATGTGTGGGGTGTAGACCATTGCAAATGTCAGCCATGGAGACCCCTGCTAGCAGGGCCTTTGAGCGTGTCGAGTGTGCTCTAACTCCTAGCCTTGCCAGGCGCAAAGTCGAGATGTGTAGGGGCCACTGAGAGGTCCTGAAGGTCACCTACTCTCCTCAGAGAACCAAATGCTAGCAAAAGTGTGGTCTTTGTTCGTTAGCAAATGATCTGAAATCTCCTCTATGGGCTCAAATGGGGGCCCACAGGGGCCCACATGTCGATCTCTTACGTCTGTGAAAAAGTGTTTGAGTGCTCGAAAAACTGCTAACATTTCTAGACAGTTGATGTGCCACACTAGATGGTGACCTCTCCACAGACCTCGGGCTGAGTGACTACTCGTGATCGCTCCCCAACCAGTGAGGGATGCATCCGTCGCTAGCGATATGCGGCGAGCAGGATCTCCCAGCACTGGGCCCTGATTTAGGAACTAAGGTTTCCTCCACATGTCTAAGGCACGTACAGCTCGGTGTGACACATTGATCATGCGAAGGGGATTTCCTCTTAAGGATACGCCTTTGTTCCTGAGCCACCACTGTAGGGGTCTCATGTACAGCAGGCCAATAGGTGTAATGTTGGACGCAGCTGAGGAGAGGTGGGCCCCGTATAATGCGGGGTTAACCACTCTTCCCCAGAGGGGCCTGCCCTCAGTAGTCCTGAGTCACCCGCATCAGGACTTCCTAGTTTTAGTCTGAGGTGCCTTTTTTTTCTGTAACACAACCCTCAGGTCTCTAGTGGATTTAGAAGGCCCTGCCACAGAGCGTCGCCAACCCCTTTGCTGTTGTGGTTTAGGGGGAGCTCTGGATGCAACACTCTGTTTTTGTGTGTCTCTGTATGCCTTGTATAAGGAGCTAGCACTCAGGTGAGACTGCCCCCGCCCGGCAGTCCCACGAGCTGGAGAGCGGCGAGGAAGGAACCGCCGAAACACCATCGCTTGCTTTTGCACCTCCTGGTGTCTCTTGACTACTGTGTTCATAGCTACACCGAAAAGACCTTTTCAAGCGGGGCGTCCATCAGGCAGACTCTGTCTTTATCTTTCATATCGGACAGAGTCAACCACAAATGCCTCTGAACTGCGACCATAGCTGCCATAGCTGCAACAGCTTAGGCTGTTTCTTTAGTGGCTCGCAGTGAGAGCCCGGCAGTCCTCCTACGTTCTTTAATGTCTTCACCACTGACATGCTCGCCTTCATCCAGCTCTTTCAGCAGGTCGGCTTGGTACGCCTGTAATACCGCCATGGTATGCGGACACGCACCTGCCTGACCTGCTGCTGAGTACCCCCTACCCACTAAATTCGATGTCAGTCTTAAGGATAGCCGGAGCCTTCAAAGACGCTGCTGAATCGGGAGAGAGATAGCCCGCGAGCGTCTGCTCTACCTGAGGCAATGTCTTGTATCTGTTTTCGCCCCTTCCTACCGCGTTACCATAGTATTGTGACGCTGGCGCGAATAAACGGGACGAAAATGGCTTTTTCCATGATTTAACCACCTCGGCGTGTAAATCGGGAAAGAATGGAAGGCTCCTTTTTAGAGGTGGCTGCCTTGCTTTTAAAAATCTTTCATCTAATTTATTCTTTTTTTGGCTCTGCTTTGACTTCGGCCGGCCAATCAATGTTTAATTTGGCGACGGCACAAGTCACCACCTCCAAAAGCTCCTCATACTGGGGCGAGGGAGAGACCGCGCTCTCTTCCCCAGCGCTCTCCATCTCTACTTCTTTTTCTGATGCAGAGAGGAGCAGCGTAGCACCACCTTGGCAGGTGGAAGTAGCAGAACGCGCTTCCAATCCTGCAAGATTAGATAGGGACCGGCCCGTCTCGGATTCCTCTTCATATAAACTAGCCTCACAGAGATCGAGTTGAGATCCCCACAAATGCCATCGCCGCTCTGCCTCACCGCGTGGATCACTTATGAAGGCTCCCTCTTCATCGAAGAGAGCCTTCCGGGAGCGAAGCACATGCAGCGGCAATCTCTCACAATGCTTGCAGCCCTCCTTATCACTATGCTGGAGGGCTGCTACAGCGTGCTCCGCTCCCAGGCAGACTACACAGAGCGTGTGCGAGTCATCCGACAAAATACACCTCTCACACGGGCTCGCACACATTTTGTAGCTACTGCATTTGCCACTTTTTTGTTTCTGGTGTGCTTTTGACATATTTTCTCTATTTTTTTCTTTATTTACTTTTTTTTTTTTCACAGAGACACTTCTTATTTCTTTCAAACTCAGACACAGACTTTTTTCTCGTACACACACAGAGAGCACTTTGCTGAAATGACAGAAAGCTAGTTTGCTGGCCGGCATATTACGTGCTTATATGCCTTCCTGGCCAATGACGTCACCCGCCAATGACGTCACAACTCATCATTGGCTAATTCTACACATTATTCAGAGCTGTCACGCTGAGGGCATTCCCAAAGCGTCCCGTCGTCGCAGCTCGAGTTCCTGAAAAGGAACTCATGTGATTTTGAGAAAAGTGAGAGAAAATAACCTTTGTTTTATTTAGTGGCCGAAATGGGCTTCCATAGTTTTTAATTTACATTACAGTTTCTGTTTATACACAGTAAATAGCAAACTGTGTATAAACATTTCAACTTCAATAGGTTTCTATCCAGACAAACAGATGGAAAATCTAACGCATATGTTACGTGTTGCTTTTATGTCTTAATTATATTGGAAAGCTCAGAAGATCCAGCATCCAGGACTGTTTTAGATCTCGCTTTTCTCTGAACAATTACTAATCAGACTGAAGCTGTAATTTGTTATGGACCATAGCCCTTAGAGTGAAGTGCATTCTTAGACTAAGCTTACTCTCTATAAAGCAAATAAAGCCAGTATCTCATTGATAAGAGTGACATTACCAGAAACAAAAGGCAATAAGCAGCATATTCAGTGAGAAAGCCTCTATTGAACACTTTTGAAAGTAAACACTCCCCAAAATTAGGGTTTTTCTTTTTCAGACACCTACTGCAGCAAGTAATAAATAATGGTTGTGTCAAGCTGTGATTTAAACTAATAGCTATTGACTATTAAAATAGTTGGACAAGCTAGACACAGAATGAGGATGAGACAGGCAACTTGTAGAACAGAGCATAACAATGTGTGATAGTTGTACAGTGAATACAATAAAGAGTTAATTAGTTAACACATAATTGATCTTTTCACTCTATAATAGTGCATCTCAAGCCCTCGCCACTGCATATTTAGGATGTCTTCCAAATCTAGCACACCTGATTCAACTCACCAGTTCATTAATACTGACAGAACAAGTTTTTAATCTTCATTTTGTCTTGTTCAAAAAGTGGTTTGAATATACAAACCAATATAGAAGGAAAGACAATTTAAACTTCCATTTATTGATGACTAACTTTTTTGACTCCAAGGCCCACCATTGTCCATAGAAATGTAGGTTAATATATTTTTGAAATATTTACAGACTGCCCATTTTGGGATTTTTTGATTTATTTAAGAGTGGCAATATATTAAAATAATATAGAAAATAAATTAGATTATTAATTTTAGAATTTCAAGCAGTATTATCTTGGTATTACAGTGTAATTTTAACGGCATTTTAAATGTATTCCGATTTCATTTTAATTGATGTAAAAGTTGCAATAATTTTGGCAGTATTTTTTAGATCTTGTAATATAAAATTAATCTTAATCTATTTTTTTTAATGTGTTTTAATTGTTATAGCTTGTTGGTATGTCAAGTTAAACTAAATGTATTCATTTGATTGTTTTAGTTTTGCTTAACTATAATAACCCAGATGTTTTAAGAACATATTATACCTCAGGGTTCACTCAAGCTTTTAGTCATTCTTGAAGCCATTTTATGGGATATTTTTCATTACAAACAGCAATTTCTAGTCAATATTAGAGACTATATTTTAAAATAATTGCATAAATTGACATAAACAGATTTATTTTCATTTGTTCACATTAATTCCAAGTGGAAATAACACTCTTAACATTCCCTCTTATAACCAATATTGTGTGAACCCTGGGTCTGAAATAAAAAAATAACACTTTAAAATTTAAACAAGAAACATGTAATTTATTTAAAGATATTTTAAAGATTATTTTCAATCATTTTAAATATATTAAACCGTTTTGCAACTCCCTTGAAAGGTTTTCAAGACATCCTAGTGGACATCCTAGACACACATGATGACATTTTAATTTGTGTTATCGTTTTTTGTTACATTTGAAATAAGCTTACATTTTAAAAGCATAAAACCAGCAATTTTGGTCTTGCTGTATTCAAAAAGACTGGACCTCTATTTGCATATCTATTTCCTATAAAACAGCTGCCTGGAGGTGTTGCTAGGATGGAAGTGCCCAGTCTTTGCTCAGGGGCATTCAGTTCCTTTTTACTCAGTTGCCTGAGCTGTAAATGCTGTTTGACTAATTACTCTAAAGCTGCAGCAAAATGATGTTATGGCAGCACCACAAAACAACCCCAGTCTCAAACCCTTACAGTAATTTTCCTGAGCTTCAATGTTACAGGCAGCACTGCTAAGAGCCTTTTTGGACACTTTGGATTTCTTCCTTACCTTACACTTTTTGTTGATGCAGAAATATCCAGAACTGCTTGTGAAACCCAACTTGCCCCAACAGCACTGGAAGTTTCTAGTAACCGAAGGCTATAGGATCCCCCTGGATCTTTACAATGACAGCCATTGAAAGAAAAGTCTTAACTAGCTGTTTCAGGTGGGAATGAGCTACTCTCTGCAGCATAGTGGCCCTCCAGGAGCAGGATTGGACACCACTGTGTTAATGACTTGAATCAGATGACTTTGATTAGAACTGGGTTTCTCAACTCTTCAGAACCTTGAGGTCCTGAAGAGTTCAGCCCTAATCATGCACATCTGAAAAAACCTAATCAGTCTCTTCAGGAATTCTAGGAAGTTGTAGACATTTGAGAAACCCTTTACTTGGAAACATTGAGAAACACTGTGCTAGTATTTTTGAATAGTTGCTAATGGTTAAAAAGGGATAAATGAGTCTAGTTCTGCCTATGAAAAACATTATTTGCTTTCTACAGAGATCTTAAAATTCCTTGTGCAATCTGCTTCAGACCTTTAGGCGATGATTGCTCTTGGTTTGACTGTAGATGAGAAAAAAAAAATATATATATATTTTCGAACCTTTCGACCATATAAAAGGTCAAAGCTAATTTCTTTTCCCACAAACCTGTGATCATTCATTCTCAGTTATTATGTCGTAATGAAAGTCTAGCTTTCGTCTGTTGCTCATTTTTACTCTGTTAGATTCACTGTACGGGTCAATGCAAGCCCCATCCTTGTTTCATTAGAATTTGTAATCAGCAACATATTCATCATGATGATTGATGTGTTCAATATGGCAGGAGGGAATTTGCTTTTTTCACTCTTATTACTACTAAGTAATCTCCATCAATATGCCTCACACAAAGGACCAAGCCATAAAATAATGACTAAACGACAATGTGAGTTGACATTTACATCTGTTTTCACGAATCAATAGCATTCATATATTCTAAGATCTAATTAAGCTTTCATGTGCCAGTGTTGTGAGTTTAGTCTTAGTATGGAGCCATTAGTTTGCGCTGTAAGGTTTTGTTTGAATTGTTTTAATTGGGTAGGTCACCCAAAATTTCAATTATGCCTTCATTAATGTGCATTTTCTGTCATTTCTATGCAATTGCAAAGAATAGGCTTCAAATAAGAACACAGGAACAACTATAAAATGTATGAGGCCATTCCATATTGTCACAAATGGCAAAGGAGCACAGGACAATGAGGTGATGAAGAACCAAACTTACCCTGGAGGGTGGATTTATTCAAAGAATGTTGGGGCACCGAATTACCTCTTTAAGGCTCTCTCTCCAGGGCCCAGTTTTTCAAAAGTAATCCAGTAGGATTTTGGATCATGGATTGGATCAAATCTTGAAAATGGGTTTTTCAA
>JAUCMT010000068.1:21872200-21887093 GCA_032357475.1 Enteromius thamalakanensis
ATGGATTATCTCAGCAAAGCAGAAGTGCTCACTATCACACATTTAGACTGATTTGTGAACAATGTTTGAGAGAAATTATAAAATTGTGTATCTGGAATGAATTTAAGATCTTTAAGTCCATCTCATGAAAATCGAAGCAGAAACAAAGGTGTTGCGTTTATGTTTTTGTTGAGTGTAGTTACAGAATGTGCTAGTTTGGGAACTGACGGTAGTCGTGTGTTCAAGCATAACTTTTTGCCCTTCAGACATATTTAATGCTGCTAGTTCTTTGATGTCGGCTTGGTGTGTCACAGCCTTTAAGACCATCAGTGAACAGACTGCGGGTGGTCCATAACATTTGCCATCTCAAGATTCATCTATGGGTTGATGAGAAGCTTTAAGGCAGTGATCCTAGAGCCCTTCTGAGACCAACAGCTCACTCGGCCCCACTTCAGTCGTTCATCTGAATCAATGTATGAATCTTCCCCAGCATGATGTACTGTATTAAGGACACTGAGCTCAACATGCTTTAAATATATATGCTAAGTGAAAGAAATGCCAGATCCCCTTATTCACGCACCAAAGCTGACACAGAAGATCTGCGCTGAATGACAGCTTTGATATTTTAAAGTACAATGAGAAGCTTTTTCATGACCCCTCAGGGATACTGGCCTATTCTCTCTGTACTAATAAAACTGTGCTCACTGAGCCATAACCAAACCTTATCTGAGTCACATCAAAACATCGTAAAGCACAGTGGATGACTGTGTTAAATTTCCAAACTGACCCTACTCTCAACCTATACTCCTACTTAAGCAAATTACAGACCTTGTTGAGCTGTGTGTGTGTGTGTGTCAGCCTCATCATTTATGTATTAGCTTGCTGAACATCCTCCATGCGTTAAGCTATGAGTGTATGTTTAGACTGAAAAAGTAGATTTATTACGCCAACATGCAGCTGAGCCAATATATGCCTACAAACAGCAGGATCTCAGTCCACAGTAACCCAAAAACATGACTTGTTTTGAGATGACTGAAAAGATAATATAATATCAAGTGTTACCACAGCTTTTGTTTTGGGTAAATTCAATTTTAAAATGTATTGATGTTGGTTGTGTGTGTATGTGTGTTATTTTTAATATACAAAATAAAAAAAAAGTAATAACATAGTAGTTACATATTTTGTTAAATGTGTTGTTGTTGTATGACAAAATAGTATAATAATATAAGTAGCATATCAGTTTTGTGGAGTTGGACCGCATGACATTTTATAAGCTAGGACATTTAACATTTTTTTTTTTATTGTCAAATAATATTTACCTTATTTACCTTGATGAGTCTGCATGGGCCCTGATATCATTTCCCTCTCTACTTTTCTTCATGTTGGTTGGGCCATTACTGTATTGGTCACACCACATGACTTTTATTTGCCAAACAATTTATTCACTTATTTGTTTGATGGTCCAAACACTATCAGTAATCAGCGACACATTTTTGTTATAATATTATTTAAATAATTCAATAAAAATAAACATATTATTATAAATTAATAGTATTTTTATTTATTTATTTTTAATTCATTAACTGATGAAACAAGTTCACTGTATGCTTTATTGCGTGATCAAACTACGGTTGATCTACAGAGTGAATTATGCTTTCAAACTGCTATTCTGGCTATTCGCGTTTCTTCCACAGGTGAGCATTTTAACGGACAAAAAAAAAAACTCAAGGTTTCTATAGTTATTTTAGACATAAAGACAGCTTTCGATACCACCATCCGCAGATCACCACACAGCTGAACTGATATATATCATGCCACTGTCTGTTAATAAAAAACAACCGTTATTACTGTCAGGATTTACAGATGGGGTGCCCACAAGCCCCTCCAGAAGGCATTCCATCCAGAACATCACCATCATCGTGTTTTTCTGTGTATTTTGGACTGTTATCTCTGGTTATTGATTGTTTGCCTACCCTGCCTCGGCCTGCCTCTTTATAATTCTATATTGTCTGCATTGCTTTGATTTTGTGTTTCGGACTGTGCCTGTTGACCTTGAATAAAGTAACTGCGATGAATCCACTCGCCCCTGTCTTGTACATTACAATTACCTTATTTACTACCATCATTACTAATTCTGTAGGCAAACCCAGAAGTTTCTTGCTGAAGCATCTTTCAGTGAAATACCTATCAGTGGTTCTCAGCTCCAGTCCTGGGGACCCACTGCTCTGCACATTTTGTATGTCTTCCATATTTAGCACTCCTCATTTAGATCATCAGAATGTTGGGAGAGATTTCATGATCTGATCTGAGTGCTTCGGGTAAGAGAAGCATACAAAATGCCCAGAGCATTCCCAAGACAGAAGCAGTGAAGACCTGACATAGAAGCCTTATTTAATCAGATCCTCCATTTAAGAAATTTAGGGGTTGAGTGGATAATCATCCAAGCCGGCAGTCCTTACATACAACAAATCCAGAACAAATATTTTGTTAGCTCCCACATCACAAACTGCATTAGCATGAGTGATCAGTGCATATGATAGGGGTAATGGATTGGCATGCCTCTTATGTCAGCATGAACATATGCTGAGGATACCAGCTAACCTCTGGAAACGTATCGTATAGCGCCTGTGAATCAACTAGGAGCCATCAAAAGGGAAATATAACGAGCTGGTCATGTGGGCAAACACCTGTTCGCTATCAGAGATTAAAAGGAGAAAAAAGCAGCATTGGTGACTCAATGGGGTGAGTTTGATCCCTCACTGGGCACGTGTAGTAGACTGAGCAGGACTGCTGAATGCTTCCACAATAACTTTTACAAATAATCATTTGCCACACCGGTGGGGAACTACATTAACTTTTTTAATTCTTAGGAAAATGGAGACAAAGTGCATTATAATGGATGATTAACACCATAGGCTTTTAACCCTGCTCCAGGGGACCCGTTCTCCTGCAATGTTTGCCTGTAGCCAAAACTCCAATCAAACTGCCCTATACACACTAATCAAGGTCTTCAGGATCACTTGAAAAATCAGAGGCCAGTCGAGCTGAGGCGGGATTGGAAATAAAATGTGCAGGACAGCATATTTTCATTATTATGATAGATAGTTTTAATGAAGGCATTGCAGAATTTATACATTGCACAGTAAATTAATTTTCACTTATTAAAAATGCTAGTATTGTAAAATCTTTAAGATGTCAAAATAGCTTCTGATCAGTCAAGGGATCATGACTGTTGAGCTCATGGCTGTGGACAAGCTTAAAGTCATTCATTCTGATGTTAACAAATCCATTGGGTTAATGATTTAATGACTTACTCATAATGAATAAGTCACTTACTGCTTGCCATAAACGGTTACGATGAACAAATCAGTGTACAAATCGGGTGAATAGAATCAAAAGCTCACTGGGGTGAACCAAGACACCAAGCTCTTCTGAGATGTGTAGTAGTTTGGTAGTCAAGGTAATTAATATAATCTATTATATACGTGTGTTGATGTGACTCAATCCCTAATGCCCCAGAATTAAAGACGCATTTCAGAAGTCATAAGCCCTAAACACTGCATAACCGTGTCTCTCTGTAAAACTGCACCATCACCATCAATGTTACATTCACTATAACACAATATTGCAAGTATTGTTCTTACTAAATGTACAGTATTTCGTACAGTATTTTTGAACAACATTTAAACTATGTACCTCTGCAGCAAATCACTGAATGCTTTCCAAATGCACTGAAGGATTCAAACTCTAAATTCATTATGGCACATTGGACCAACTCGGCGCCTTCCCCGAACTTGTACTTTTAATAAACATTCCTCACAGTAAGTTCCACCTTCAAAATGTTGTTTGTGCCTCATCCTTCAGCACAGTTCTACAAAGACTTATTCCCTCATAACCAGCATGAGTCAGTGTATGCTGATGGGGAAACTTTTGCTGCTGACTGTGAGTTCATGAGCATTAATGGAGGACATTACCACTGTGATCAATAGCTGCGGTTTGACACATTAATATGCTTGAGAGCTCACAGGCTTTTCAAAAAGGACTCCTGAAAGAACTGTGAGTGTGTTTTGAAGTACGATATCAGATATGCAATGTTTGATTTTATATTCCTTCATCATTTACTCACCCTTGTGTTGTTCCAAACCTGTATAAATATAAATACTTTAACTTCAAATTAAATAAAGTTATACCGCGACAGTAGCAGGCAAATAAAAGTTACTAAGAAGGACAACCATGAATTTAATATTGCAATTTTCTACCCAATGCAGGTGCCTGTGGTGACCTTCTATTTATTGCCTTTTGTACATTTTACAGTGCTTTCAATCACAAATGTTCAGTGAGTTAAAGCAGATGAACATGAATCTGGCAACCTTCTATTATATAATTATATAATATTATATATTATAAAATTTAAAACAGTATTTTGTTTTCTTTGAATATGTAATTGCAATGATTTTCACATCATTCTGAAGTAAATATTCTAGCATAATAGACTGATTACTCTAAATTCTTATTCAGGACCATTCACTATGGCCTTATTTTAGCTAGTTTTATTTTCCCAAAACTTACTAGCCATGCATAATATTTTTTTTTTCTAAATAATGCGACGATGTACATCCATCCTGGTCACATATTCTTGCCATATCATTCACTTGCTTCTTGTGTCTTTGAGCTCTATTATTATGACTCTTGTTTCGTAAGACTCGTACCTCAAGTGCAATGCTTTACCAGGTGAGCTAAGGAGCAAGTTTACTACTTCAGAAAAGCCTGGAAATTATTATGTAAACATTGAAAATGTATTGGTTTACAAATGGTAAAAGTGTTTTACTGTAGGTCATAACATAGTATTGTGCTAATAATTGAGAATATGAAAATACATGTTTATTTATCGATAAAAACTTGTAAATATAACTTTTAGGTAACGAATAAAAGCTTTCTGTGTTTTTACTATTTTTAGTGTTAATTTCCAACCTAATTTAATGTCAATTTGTACGTATTTTACGAGGCGGCTAATTCGTACAAATTCGTACCACCTCACTTGTACAAATTTATAAGGATTTTGCTAAATCTTACGTATTTGTACGAGTTGCTAATTTATATGAATTTGTATGAATGCCCTACTTTTGATTACATACGAAACTGGTCTGGAGACTGTGTTGTCCTTTAAGCTGGGAACAGCATTGATGAAGTACAGCATGATGAAAAAAACCAGCATATGCTGGATAAAGCTGGTGCTTTGCTGGTTTATGATGGATTTTTGCAAGCATGTAACCAGCATAAACCAGCAAAGGACCAGCATCCCAACATATCTAACCAGCATATGCATTTCATTTCCCCCCAAAAGGGATGTGTTTTGAAGATTTAAATAAATAAATAAATGAAAAAGTTAGATTTTTGATTGAGTATATATTGGAATTTCCAGTGTCTACTTTATTTCCATTATTAAATTTTCTTTTGTTGACAAAAATATGAAAAAATATGAGCTCAATAACACATCCTGTGTTGACCTCTGAAGACAGCAAGGCTGTCTCCCGCCCCTGTTAGCGGTTAGCATGATGAAAACTACCCTGCACATTAGCCTCTCCCCCTGGAGCTCTACCGGTAGATTCATTAACACATTAACACAGACTCTGATTTAAATGGAGCTGCTCTCATGGGCTAGAATCTATTAGAGCAGACAACCTCTGTCACATCTCCTCAGCATCTCATCTGGCTCTCATGACTCCTGACAGCTCTGGGAAAAAGAAAAGTGGCCTCCAGTAATGAAGAAACACTTTAACTCAGCAAGTCTGTGCAGTAGGCATACATTTATGCAAAGGAGCTGCGTTGACAGGACTTTTCCGTTTTCAGAAAGCTGGGACTACTACTAAAACCCCAGTCGCAGCTTCGCTTCATTTCACTCTGGCAAAACAAATTCTTGTTTGGAGCAGTCGGACGCTGTTTGAGTTGGTTGACTGGATGTCAGTAGTAAATTTATTGAGTGTTCAAATTATCCCAGAGGTTCTGAATGCAATTTGGAGCTAAGTAGTAAGTTTTTTGACATGCTTTCTATAGGGCTTAAAAAAATAAATGATGGCCATATTGTGGTGACACTTGCAGATGAAGATTTTGTCATGTACAATGTTCTAGATGTAAAAGCCTCTTGCACAATATGAACTACTCCTTTCCTGACGAGAACTTGCTCTGGTCTGGAATGCTGTGCAGCATGCAACCAAGTAATATATTTTTTTTGTTTGTTTATAAACGTTTTGTATGTTTACATTAAGGGATAGTTCTGTGGGCTGTTCCATAAAACAAGATTAGAGTACAAGCCAGGCTTATTTTGGTTAGTCAGGCTTATTGTCAGTAGATTTGTTACAAAATAAGTCAGACTAACTGAAATAAGCCTGGCTTATTTGGTAAACTAGTTTTATGGAACAGGCCACAGGGCTGTCAAAACTAGGTCCTGGAGGGCCAGTGTCCTGCAGAGTTTGGCTCCAACCCTTATTAAACACACCTGAAGCAGCTAATCAGGCTTTTACTAGGCATATTAGAAACTTCCATGTGTTTGGTTGATCTGATCATTGGCGATCATTGTTATAAATGTAAACATTTCTTCTTCCATAAAAGGGTTTGACATTACAACAGCTTTATATCAAGATGAATGATACTTCGAAATTCCCCAAAAATTTTCCATTTTCTGTGCCTTCTGGTTCATGGCACGGCTGTCCAAACTCGGTCCTGGTGGGCCAGTGTCCTGCAGAGTCCAACTTCCCTTAAAACACCTGCATGGAAGTTTTTAACATGCCTACTAAGAGCTTGGTTATCTACTTCAGGTGTGTTTGATTAGGATTGGAGCTAAACCCGCAGGACACTGACCCTCCAGGACCGAGTTTGGACAGCCCATGGGCATGATGTCTGCATACTTCCAATTTTGCCAATTAAGACGTGATCCTGGATCAACACTGTCCAAAAATATAAATAACCAAATTTCTACCCCTAAATCTAACCTTTCCCTAAATTTACTCCTAAAATTAGTGGTAAATAATAGCTGATTAACAAGGGTGTAGAAGCACCAAACACATACGCCTTAATCAAATATTTCCTGAAAGGTTATCTCTAAAATCTGATTGGATTGTTGTTCCAGGATTAACAAGAATGTCATGATTAGATTTTACCTGAACACTGTTAGTGCGGGTTGTGGGAGAATATAATTATTTGCAGGACTCCCACAAAAAACTCCGACAAAATAAAGTAAAAAAAAAACAATTTACAGGTGCAAGTTCGGAAGCTAACTCTCGCTGAAAAAATGTCCCGTGCAGGTCTCTAGATCAGGGTGCCTTCCTGGCTCCCTTTGCTGGTTATGTTTTGCTTTTTCACAGCTCGTCATTGGCGCAATCAGTGCTAATTTGGCAGTGGGGCTGTGCTATCATATCTGCTCCTATTCTGCATGTCGCTCACTTCTTTTCTGACTAGTTCTTGTTGTGAGACTGTTTTGTGTTCGATGTGTGTGTTGTTCTGTGTTCTGCTTGCATCGACCTCTGACCCCAGACCCTAGACTCATAGAAGACTACTGCCAGTCTCTATCTCCCTCTTCACTCAGATTATTGGACCTGTGCGAGCGCTAGGTCTTTGGAAGTTATCAGGAAGTTATTATAGACTGGTTACAGTTTTTATTTTTGTTCACTTGCAAAAATAAAAACATTTTTCGAAATATGTACACTTATGCACCTTTAAGGTACCAACATGAATCATTTAGGTACAAACATGTACCTTTTTAAAAAGTACCACCCTAGTGACAACTTTTGTACCTTTATTTCTGAGAGTGTATATCTGTTGCATACATCTGATTCATAAAATGAACATACAAACAGTACGGATTTCAGACATGAAATCTTTGAATCACAAATGAACTTGCACACAAATTAACGGCTCTATCTTTTCCTTGTAAACGACTCCTAATTAATGTTATTAACATAAAATATCACAGATCATCATAATTAAGAACAGCTTACAATTTCAACCACCTGCAGTACTCAAATATGTCTGATCAGACTCTGATGTGATGCTAAGCACGTTTTTTACGCCAAAGAAAGTGCTGGCATGGATTTAAGATCCAATCTGTGCGTCTGCATGTTTCATAAATGAGTTCTTAGAAAACTACCATTGTCTAGTTTAAGGTCTTTGTTTCATCACGGCAGACTTCCTTGTGCTAACATCCACACAAATAAACAAAGCTCCAACTTACTTCATGATGTTAATCTCTCTCTATTATGGAGGAGTCACACTGTGGCAATGAGTTAATGAACACCAATGTAGTTCCACATGAACATTAAAAACTTAATTAATAGTAGGAGGTAAAACTCTCCCACAAACTCGCATGCTAGAAAATCTTATTTACTTCCTGGTGAGGTCCTGATGAGCAGCATTTTAAAAGTAAGAGATTTCCAAATTAGATTTCTTGAGTTCCTCCAGAAGACTAAACATTAATCTTTTTGAAAAAAGACGTTATTGCTCATTTTTTATGTTTGTGTCATGCACACTTTATTAGCAGAAGTAGTAGGAAATGTAGCTGTTTCAGACTGTGTAAATACCAAATGTCAGATTTAACACACTACATAAAAACAACTAATTAAGGTAAGGTCACAGTTTTAACACAGAGTGCTGATTTACACTAGATTTAAACACAAGTACATAAAACAAACTGTAATGTGAAAAGAAGGATTTGATACCTTTAACTAGGA
Source organism: Enteromius thamalakanensis (assembly GCA_032357475.1). Lineage (NCBI taxonomy): Eukaryota > Metazoa > Chordata > Actinopteri > Cypriniformes > Cyprinidae > Enteromius > Enteromius thamalakanensis. Next base: position 21,880,903 of record JAUCMT010000068.1, read on the forward strand.
ACCTATGAAATTATTTCAATCATAATATGCTTGACGGATGATTTATATATTAATCCTTTTCAACTTATTATGTGGTTTTACATTTACATTAATTTGTGCCTTAAAAAGAACCCAGAACATAGAAAGATGACTCGGTGAAAAGAGAAGAGTTCAAAACTCCCAAAAAACCAAACAGGAACAAATCTTTCAGCAGAAATCTTTATAATTTGTGGCCATCAGTATGCAGGCTGAGAGACAGCGGATGACTCCATCACACACTCCACTGCCCCTTACAGCTCCACAATCAGCACTGTCATGCGGGTTAGTGTTTGTGAGGGCCTGTCAACCTGCCTCGATGCACATCACTGTCTTTCATCTGCATATAAAGGACAAGGGCAGCACCCACTGCGGCAGTACGGCATACAAATGTTAATGGCTTCGACTCTTAGAAACATCCTGTGGTCTAGGTCTACGTACTGCACAATATTTTTATTTGAAGATCACCGCTAGATTGTTTGTGTCATACAAAGGATTGAGGTTTTCATGCAAGGTTACACCATCTGGTTCTAATCAGTGTTATTCTCCATTGATGGCAATTTACATGTATCCTGTTTTAAGCCAAATATAAAATTATAGTAGATGTTTTGGCAGTGGCTGATTGGTTTATGTTGTATAATGTTACACATGATGCTTGTCAGTGCCGATGCAGGTGAATCATACTAATTAAGGCTCTACATCGTTTGCTTATAATGCACAGATGGAGAAATCTTCCTTTATAGACATCAGCAGATCCCCAGCCCATTGCTTTCCATTCTGTTCAATCAAATTATTTTTGCAGACACTCCAAGAGCTCACACACGCTGTCACTGACCAGTGTTCCATAACCAGAGCCAAATGTCAGAGCTCCTCACCAAACAATGGCTCTGTAATTAATCACATGTCAGCCGAGTCATTTATCAGTAGCTTCACATCACAACAATGCAAATGTTTCGTCAAATCCTAGGAAAGTTCAGCGGAGGTCTAATTTCTTTTCATTCTTATGGGTGCCTTGGCCTTCTGATACATGGTGGTCATTATAGTGGACAGACCTTTATTCTGTAATTTGAACTACTCATGGTGGATATCACATTAAAACCAAGACATATTTATTTTTAGCTCATGTACTACTGTGCTCTTTATAGGTGTATGTCTGAGATAACATTAAACCAAAATGGCTTCAACATTTTACGAGATCCATTACTAATCCGATTCATGGCTCAACTTATCGAAATTGATATAAAAATCTGATAGACCTGAAATAACAATCCCTGTCTGCTGTTCTATGGCTTCCATTTTGCTCCAGTAACATTAGCTCAGTAGCTTTCTCCAGTTCTGAGCACAGCATGTGCTGAAGTTTTGTTCAAAATACACATATTGCACAAAAAAACAAATATGTGAAATTGAATCTGAAATTGGAATTGGATTTATTCAGATTGATTACACATATATTTTCATTTATACCCCTTTTTCGTGTACCAGAATAGGATTTCAAGCTTTACCCTTCCAAAAAACATTATTTTTCAACATATCTTACCTTGTTGCAGCATCTTCCTTCCTAGTTTGCCTCAAATGTTCTGTTTAGTTAATGTTTTGATGAAATGCCTCTTTCTACGATACGAAAGCTGCTCTGATGCTGTCATGCTAACAACACCGCTAGAGTGTCTTTTAAGATCAGAGAAGTGAGGTTTACCCACACAGCTCTTACTAGCCAGCCTCATCCCTTAAACCTCACTCCCATCCGGGTCACGGCACCAATGTAACCCCTCTGGTTCTACTAAACTCACTTGCTCCGAGTGTTTTCAGCATGGTAGGCAGGTGCTCTTAATGTCATGCTCTAGTGTCCCTCTTGAGGTCAGTTTAGTGAGATTTTCCCTCTTGAGATCAGGGGAGTGATGTTTACCCACACAGCTCTTACTAGCTGGCCTCCGATGCACTCACTCTCTAAACCCCGAGCCTACCTGGGTCACGACACCAATCTAACCCCTCTGGTTCTACTCACATCGCTCGCAGGAATCAAACCAGTGTTTGCAGCATGGGATGAGGTGTACTAAACAAAATGCTAGCCTCTAGCGATTTAAGTTTGAACTGGTCGTGGTCTGGAATTGACCCATATGCTCAAAAGAACAATATCAAATATAGAGGCCAAGTCAGCTTATGCATTCATGAGATACAACAGCCAACGCATTTATGAGCAGATGATAAGGAGGATGAGGAGAAAGAGTTATGGTATTTAAATATTTATGAAGTTTTGCTTGTACAGAGCTGAATCCTAACAATTCCCTCTCTGTCTACTTTAGCAGCCATCTTCCATATTTAACAAAAGGCCAAAAAGCTGCTGGTATGTAAAATGTTTAGCACAGAATTATGACAAATTTTAAAGTAGAGTGATGTAGAGGTGTGATGAATTGTGATATAACTGTTCAGACAGGTTAATTGTAAAACATTGCATCTGTATGTGATTTAGTACCACATAGGATAGTTCCGTTATGTGTACAGAACAAAACTCACTCAAAACTGTGACAACTGACTCTGCTGCAACCATAGCCCTATTTTAGCATTCTCAGTTACTGCTGTTATTGACCAAAATAATATTACAGTAACAAAGCACTCTATATATCTGTCAATTTGAACTAAATCACCACCAAGGGCAGAGTGTGCTTGTGAAAGGTTGCCATGTCCACATATTATGGACAACATTTTTTAAGCTTTTTTTATGGTTGTTGTTTGAGCTCAGCTACAGATTATGGAATTTATAAAGTAGGCAGATGCAGGTCATAATATTTTGGTATGTGGCTTAGTACCAAGATAACTCATTTGGATTTAAGTTGATTTTGAGCTTGTTCTTATTTTTGTTTTTAAAGCAAGATCTGGCAACATGCGTGAATGTAATCATACCTGGTTAACTGTGATTGTCACTGTTAATGTCAATAAACTTTTCTCCCATGTACAGTAAATTACTAAACTGTTTGTACTGGACTAAGCACTAAAACAGAGCATAATTTAACTGCAGTGTTAATGGTGTAAAATCATACAGCAAAAAATAAATAAGTCTAAATAAGCCTAAAGCATCTTTGATACTGTACTTTTTCATTCGTTTTCAACATCTAAAGGACCAGTGCTGGATTTGATGTTTTCATATTTAGCCACTGATTTAGTCTCACATTTTCAAACTACTCCCAACTGTCTAAAAACTGTCGAAGGTGTTTAAATAGAATGATCACAATTCTAGTTAAACATAATAATAATAGAACCACCAAACAAGCACAAATAAATAAAAAACAATAATAAAAAAAAAAACTTAAACCAAACATATTCACAAATGTATGTACATAGATATTAAAGTATAAGCAAAATACTTAGATTTCTTCAAAATGTCCATTAATAGCCATAAGAAACATGATCCCAGGAGATGTGTTGTACAGAATTTGTGAATACGTATAAGAAAAAAAAAAACTAAAAGAGTCTCTTATGAATAATGACAAAGGGCAGAACGCGAGATAAGAGAAAACAAAGAGATGTAGCTGGAAGCATTTCATGTGCAAGTATTAAGATAAGCGATAAATGACCGTTTAATGAGAAAGAGCCAAGTGTTTTTCCTGAGATCCCAAGATGACTTTCTGAGAATGTTATGCTTCTGTCAGGCTCACTGATGCAGTACTAAAACTGACCAGTGCTTTACTTCAACAACACCCAGCAGAGTTCAGGGCAAATGCACAAACACACAAAGTTTTCTGCTTGCCTTAATTCAGTCTTCAGAAACAACTATTCATTAAAGACAATCTACTGTTCCCCAGATCACCCAAATATTCTTTCCTCTGTGGAAAACACATTTTGCAGGATGTCAGAAAGCTGCTGTTTTAAGTGATGGTTCACCGAAAAATAAAAATTCTGTCATTAATTACTCACCCTTGTGTCGTTTAAAACCCATAAGACCTTCATAAGATATTTCTGATTACTTCTGAGAGCTCTCTGACCCTCAGCAATGTAATTAACACAACCAAGGTCCAGAAACGTAGCAAGGACATCTGTAAAATAATCCATGTGTCATCAGGGGTTTGAATGTAATTTTACAAAGCTACGAGATTACTTTTTGCTGTCTATATGGAGAGCTTTCAGAATTCATAAAAAATGTATTTCAATTTGTGGTCTGTAGATGATCGAAGGTCTTTTGGAACAACATGAGGGTGAGTAATTAATGACAAAATTTTCATTCATGGATGAATTAACCTTTAATGACCATTACTTGTCAAGACACCATTACACTATATGCCATGTCTTCTGTAATCATACACCATAATAGCCAAACGGTTTAACTGGTACATCTCAAAATGTGTTTCCGTACTTCTATTAGATGATGACTTATACCTATAGGCCACCTTTATTATTAAGATAATCTGAGTGTTTGTTAATTACTTATTGGTATTACCTACTATTAAGCACATAACAGTTACATAACATATAATTTAACAAACATGGCAGTCTCATTAAGCTTAAAATATGTGGGTGTAAACAACATACAGTTTGAAGGAGTTCCATATGTTTAAAGCTGGTTTTACGCCAAAATCAGCCAGACTTGGCCATTTATTTTAAAAAGTGTTAAGTCCAGAAATGCAACAGTCCTATGAAGTCAGTTATCTGGTCAGAATACCAAAGAGAATTTGTCTCAGAAATTCTGCAACTGACCGGCCATCATCCAGGGATTTTCCCTGCTTAGAATGTCCCTAGAAGCTCTTTGAAAGACAAGTGGAGAGATGTTTGTATCAGAAACAGTTACTGGTTAGGAAGCACTAAATTAGTAAAAAAATAAAGATGGTTTGACAGATATCGCATTAATGATTAAAAGTTATCTGGAAAATGAGTATCCGTGCGACTGAGATATGTATATTCCACATTAATAACATTAGAAAAATTAAACAAAAGTTGTTATTTTATCATATCTTTGTTCTTAAAATAATTGCAGCCTGAAGATGCAGACAAAATATCAGACTGGATTCTTTTAAAAACCTCATTAGATTTTACAGGATATAAAAACAGCAACAGTGTCATCTGCTGGTTCATAAATGCCATCAAAAATCACACAATCTGCACTCATGTAGATCAGTATAAAAGTAAATCAGGTAACACTTTAGAATACTTTCCCACAACTACACAAAAATAAATGAGTACCACTACAATATGTTTACACTAGTTAGGGATAATAAGAATTAGGGTTAGGGTTTAGAATTGGTTCTACCGCTTTTTAAATTATGCATTATTTACATTAGATATTTTAGTCCTCTGAGAAGTATCATATGAGTAGTTATTGATTTCTTGTTACTTACCGATTTTGGTTGCTTACTTTTTTTAATTAGTTTAAATTAGCTGAGCTTTCTTATTATCTGTTTTTTTTTTCAGTTTTTTGTCTTGTTACTAAGATATTACACAGACCACAACTCTAACTTTAACCAATGAAACTGTGAATTAAAGTAGTTTGTGAAAGAACTGTCACAAAGATTTTAAAGTTATAATTCCTTTTGCTGGATTTGGTGTGACTCAAGATGTGACTCATTACTAGGTACTTCATGCTTTTCACTATTGAACAGTGTTCCAAATAGCTAGTGAATTCGTTAAATGGATGCAGTAATCTGTGAGTCATCATTTTGATATCCAAAGCCTTACAAAAACTTCAAACACTTACAATGACTTCAGTCATTACTAAAGTGTCATCACTACCAAATAATGAGTAACTGCAAGAGTCATTACTATCAGGCATTAACCCCCTGAGGTTGGCAAACACATATATGCACTTTGAGGCGTCTTCTCCTGATAACCCCGATAGAAAAGCGCCATTAAAATAACAACTTATTTAATTACATATTAGGTATTATATATATATATATATATATAATTATTTTATTTTTTTTCATGTAGCCTATAATATCATGTTGCAATAAAGATTTTAACAGAATCCAGACTGATATTTTGTCTACATGATATTTTGTCTACATTTTAAGACCCACAGCAGGATAACTTTTAAAATAATTTTTAAAAATAATCTTTTTCTAATCTTATTACTATGGAATTAATGTGTTATATATATATATATATATATATATATATATATATATATGTGTGTGTGTGTGTGTGTTATTACTATGTATTTAAAAATCTCTGATCCTCTGAATATATATAAT
>JAUCMT010000068.1:21921158-21939783 GCA_032357475.1 Enteromius thamalakanensis
TATATTTACTGTAAACTTTACTTTGGTGTAAAGCTGCTTTGCAATGATATGTATCATGAAAAGCGCTATACAAATAATTTTGAATTGAATTGAATTGTCTATGGAGGGACAGATAGCTCTCTGATATCACCAAAATTATCTTCATTTGTGTTCTGAAGATGAATGAATGCCTTCTGGGTTTGGAACGACATTAGGGTGAGTAATTAATGACAGAATTTTCATTTTTGGTTGAACTAACTCTTTAACGTAATGCATAAATGCGAATAACTAATGTAAATTAAGCAAGCTAGGCCACAAAGTGTTGGTGAAATAACACATTAGAGGACCGGAGGAAATAAGTTTTTTTTCCCCCCCTTATGAAAAATTCTTTCACAAAGTAAATTCAAGCACTTTTAAGGATTTGTATCCATGTATGTTTATTTTCTAAAACCTTCCAGGGCCTTCTTTTTTTATTCACAAACTTTCAAGAATTTCATGGGAACCCTGGAATACTGCCTGAGAGAAAAGCTGTATACAGTACATCAGGTTGTTCAGGTGCTCAGTGTAGCACTGGCTGGAGTGCAACTGCTGAAAAAGAGAATAAGCTGGTTGTCTGGGGTCTAAAGTAATTCCTAAGGCCTTTATTCTCACTCTGGAGGTGTAAAGATCTTAGAGTCTGGGCAGGGATGCTCAAACGATCAATCCTCAGCAGTCCTGACTGTCTGTAGCGATCTTCTGATATCTGATTTGGTGGCTGAACCAAACCAGACAGTTATTGAAGCGCACAGGACATACTCAATCATGACTGAGCAGAACTGAGCAAGCAGCTCCTGTGGCAGGTTGAACTTCCTTAGCTGGCGTAGGAAGTACAACCTTAGTTAGACCTTTCTGATTCTAATATATATTCTCAAACCAGAAGGATGTTAAAAAGTTTGTTTCTTTAGCGGAACACGTTTAGAGAAATGAAGCATTAAATCACACCAACAGATGCTCTGTAACCAATGGGTGACATCAACAATTCACACAACTCCAAAGCTGCACGTTTATAATGAGCAAGTCCATGTTTTCCAGATCGTTGCTTATTGCAAATTTATAATATTGCTTTCACCAAATGTCAGCTTGTCTGAATCAGAAGAAACATATGTTCCGATCAAGCAATGTTTATAAGAAGAAAAAACGTTCTAAACCAATAGGTTGGTTTATTTTGATATAAGAGGACAACATGGGATGGATTTTTTCACAGACTGAAGCTTTATTATGGATTATGGACTATTATATTTTTGCCAGGAGCGACGGTTTAAATATTAAGCTAAAGTGTCTTGATGGAATTGTTCCTAAAGGTGCGTTCACACCGGACGCGAATGAAGCGTCAAGCGCGAGTGATTTACATGTTAAGTCAATGCAAAGACGCGAATAGACATCCTGCGGCGCGAATTAAGCGGCTCAACACTATCTAACAACCAATTTGCACGACCTCACTCATACATTCTGCAATGATTCTTCTAGACCCCAGTGATTGGTAGTTTTAGGGGCGGGTTAGGTGTAGGTGCTTCATACAAATTCATACGAACTGTGCAATTTATAAAATACGTACAATTTAGCAAAAATATGAATTTGTATGAGCAAGTTTATACGAAAATATGTACGGATTTCAGAGATCAGGCTGTACATTTCTCAAAACCTGTTCCTATGAAGAATCAAACTCTATATTTTGGATGGACAATTTCAGGATGTTTTTCTTCATTTTTTACCAATTTCACTAAAATTCTATTTAACTTTTTTACACTTTTGTGGACTTAAAACAAGTCAAATATGCCAATGCCGCAAGTGAAAATGTAAGGATGAAAAACATTTCTATTGTGGTATTTTACGGTTTCTCACGAACAGAAAACTACTGTATTATTTCACTGAAGACTTGTAATATAAATTCCTATGAACTGCTTTTATCTTCATCAGTCATTTTTTCTGACCTCTTTTTGATTTCCAGAGCAGTCATGCAGGTTTGAAACAAAACGTCTGTGCACTAAAATACAGTTAGCCATTTATACACACAAACCGTGAATATTTCCCCTTTCATACGAACAGTAGATACAAGGTGTATTGTTTCCTGAGGCCAAAAGCGGGAAGTGACCTCTAAATGCTGCCTGTCTAGTTCCTCTTTGAGTCTGGTTTAAACACACAGCTGTCTGTTCATCAGCTCTGACCTACAGCCATCCTCACACAGATAAGTGCTGCTCTCTCAACACAGCTTTGTCTCACAGATAACAGAGGTTTAGTCCTGCTACAGCTGGAGAACAATTGCAGGTATGGGTTTTTATCTTTGCTACATGTTTGTAATGTAAAGGTCCTTGAGAAAGCTACGCATCTGACCATCATTAAAAAAGTAATTGAATATTTTAAAGCAATGACCCCTGTGTGGTGAATCTCTGTTTTTCTGAGTAAAATGCCATCATTTAATGTAAATCACAACTATTGATATTTTGTTAGAATGTTGGTAGCCAAATAATGTTGATGGCTATTGAGGCTATAGCAAAAATACTTTTTATAATTCACGAAAAAAAAAAAAGAAAGGGAAAGTAAAAGACATTTTCATTTTCGGGTTGAACGTACCTGGGTGATGTTTCACTTCAAGAAAATAAATTACGATGTTTTGAATGCATACAAATTAAATATATATATATATATTTATATATATAAGTGTCAAAAATATAACGTCTTATTGTAAAAAATTCAATTTTCTTCATGTAAAAAAAATAACTACATTTTTATTGTGAGTAGGACACACTTCCTTGGGTTTTGTTAGAGTCCCTCGACTTGGTCTAAGCTCCTCAGTGTCACTTGAACAAACCTGAGGAGTTTAGAGCAAGTAAAGGGTCTTTTACCGACTCATCCTCAAAAACTGAAGACCACAGAAGACATCACATCCCAATGGAAATGTCCGTAACGTCCCATAACACAACGCCCCCTGTATTTCCCCAATAAAGACACACCTGAGCAGCATGAAGCAAATCACTTGTGTTTATTTACAAAAATAAGATTGCAAAGCAACAGCAGATACAATACACCGTAGCAAAACCGTATGTTCTCCGTAAGGGTCGGACCACATTTGCACTGTACATTGAGCTAGAACAGCTCTGAATAAGGTTGCCATAGCAACCACGCTCGCTCTATCAGAGTGAGGCACTGGGAAACGGCTAGTCGACGTACAATTGAGGAACAGTGGAAGATAACGTTTAACAGAAAGAAGTGTAGCTGTGCTTCAAATGAACACTGAGCGACGGCAGAGACAGACGCACACAGAGGAAGTACAGGGACGTGCGGGGGCAGTGCTGGTGCATGTATTCTCCATCCGTCCGTCTGTGATCCTGCTCTACCTGACACACAAAACTCATGCATTGTGGTTATCAGCTTTACCATTGGGTTTTACAATCCGGCTCCCACAGTTTTAATCAGGAAGCGAAAGCTAATGGTTTTATCTGACTGGCAAGTGGTCACAGTATACTGCAGTTAGTTAATGCTAAATGTATCTGCAGTATATAACTGGCCTAGTACTGCTAATTTGGTTAATTTAAGATAAAGCCTTATCTTCTACACCAGGCAACGCAGATTAACATTAGCACAGAGATGTAACACACTGAAACTGAGGAACATGCCGTTTTCGCTCCCTTAGTTTTGTTATGTAGGAGTGCAGATTTTACGAGACGTATTCACAGTACTTGGTTCATTTGTTTGTCTTTTGGAGTAAACATTTCTTACACAAATCAACCTTATCAAAACTTCAGAAACCAGTATGTTCTGTAGCACACAGTGTTTTGGTTTCGCCATAGATATTAATGGATAGGACACCCAAAAATTTAAGTGTGACCATTCTCGCTCCAATCCTGTATGACTTTCACAATCACATGGAAAAATGGGAATGTTTTAAAGAATCTCTTCTTGTTTCTGTGCATTTTCCACACGTAATATAATTAAATAAAAAAAATAAAATTAGACATGTTTAGATCATTGTGAGTAAATATGAAAGATTTCACTTTTGGGCAAACTATGGTACAAAGAAACCAAAATAAACCAGAAATACTGGTAAGCAGTAAAAGCATCAGTTTTACATTTAGAAAGGTGACACTTTACAATCAAGTTCCTGCATTAGTTAACCAACAATAAAAAAAAAAGAAAGAAAAAAACACTTCTAATAAATGTATTAACTCTTTCCCCACCTAACACAGAATTTTCTGGGCGGTATCACTAGGGGGCGCTATTACGCATCTCCTGATCAAATGTACAGGAGAGAAGGCAGCAAATCTAATATGGTAGCATATGCATATGAAAAATAATGCAATCATCAAGAACATTACAGCAGGGAAATCCAGGAAGCGGTAAAGGACTGTGTTTTAGGGATGCTGATGGAAGCCAACTACCGCATCTGTGTTTTAATCATTGTACTGAATATCATCTAGACGTAGTATAACACTACATTCAAGTGTTATAAAAAAAAGAATGCTTGAAGCTAGAATGTTTAAAAGTAGAGGCTATGTTCTTTATTTGTTATGCATTGCATGTACAGATATTAATACTAAAACAAAACAAAATCTGTGAATAATGAAATGTTTCTGGAAAAAAATGGCAAAACAAAATGCTGGCAGTGACTGGTAACTTTTTTGTTTCTCCTTAAAAATGCTGACGGGGAAAGAAACAATCATAGTTTATGTTATATATTATTAAAATAAAAAGTTGTATTTGTTCAAACTGAGCAAATATGAACTAACAATTAACCATATTTTATGTGTTAATAATTTGCTCATGTTAAAGCAACATTGATAAATACTCCAACAAATGAATATGCTAATCACCAATGCATTAACTGATGTTAACCACAGGAACTTTATTGTAAAGCTTTACCAGTAAATCGTAAACTGCTGATTTTACTGTCGAGTATCACTTAAAGGTTAAAAAAGAGTGAAAAGGTAAGTGAACACGCATAAATTATGTTCTTTGCATCACTTCATATCTATGTTCATATCTGCACTGGCAAGTGTTTGTGTAAATCACTTATTTTAGACCTGTATAATTTGGCAATGGAAGTTTACTTGAATTGTTCTGCAGAGTGCAATGGGTTTATTTGGGAAATGAAGGTGATTGCAGTGTTTGTTCGGCTGGGAATGGGGAACTGCATTGGCACACCTCTCAACTGTGTAAGAGAGGAGATATTTCCCTAAACTCTACACCTCACCATCTGTTAGCTGGCTAGTCGTCTACAGTGATATTGCGGAACAGATAGGCCATGGACTCCCCGTTGTGAATGCGTCGGATAGCCTCGGCCAGGATCATACTGACATCCACTGTCTTGATCTTAGGACACTGCAGCTTCTGCACCTCATGAGGGACAGTGTTGGTGACCACTACCTGAAAGACCATAAAGATATCCCAAACATTCAGGCATGCTACATCATTCAATACACATCAATATTTAATGCTAATTAAACAGCTAATGGAGCTTATCATGAGGAAGTGATGGGGTTTGTCTATCACAAAACAGTGAAAGCATAAAACGTTCCTTTCAGTAAAAACGTTTATTTTTGGGGGGAGAATTAGCCATTCACTTCTCAATGGATGTGGATTATAAACAAGCTGGAAGACTCACTTCATCTATTGCGGACTCCTCGATGAGGCGCGGGGCGTCTGCCGACAAGAGGCCGTGGGTGGCCATGATGTAGATCTTATAAGCTCCTCTCTCCTTCAGAATCTCAGCCGTTGCCACAAAGTCCTCCACATCATCAATGATGTCATCCTACGGGGGCCGGAAAAAACATGCGCTGCTCATCCCGTCCATTAAACATTACGGTCACACTGATCCAAAAATATGCATGTCTTACAACAATGATGGCGATGCGGCCTCCGACATCTCCGACAACAGTGATGGGCGGTTTCTCCTTGGCCATCATTACTATAAAGACAAACATCAACTAGTTTTTCAAATCATTTCGGGAAATTGGTTGCAGACCAAGAGGCCAATCAATCACATTCCACCGTTAGAGTAGATTGGGTAAGATGGGTTCAAGTTTCTGCAATAGCCTAGTAATACAGGCAACGGCCCAACCAACCCATAGTATCAACTAATCAGTTAAAACGTCCTGCATGGACCCAATTACACGTAACACTAGCTTACTTGTTGGAGAACGCTTCCCATTTTACCCCACCTACAATTCAATTCAAATAGGAATGAAAAACTCATGCCATGCAGAAATCAAAATGATCATCTCTTGGTCCCCAATATACCCAATCATAGAGGCCAACATCTAGAGGTTGTACACTAAGAGTCAGAGTGCAGGAAACTACACGTCAATCACTCTGTCCTCAAGTCAACATGACAGACTCCAGGACATCGCTGTAAGTCAGGAGTGGTCAAGAAGGGCTAATGTCATTCATCCAGAGGAAGGTCACAGGAACACAGCCAAAACACACACTCCCATCCAAGTAATCAAGAGAGAGAGGGAGACTGGTGGGTCGATTTAAGAATTCAAGGGGGTTAAAGGAGTAGTGCATGCCTTCAACACATGCCTTTCCTCAGGAGCACGACCCACAATGCTTTTCTATATGTATACATTCGGTTTTAAAGGTTAATGAGGCTTGCAGGCCATCTCTACTAATTATTTTCATTAGAGCACTGCTTTAAGGAGCCGTTGTTTAGAACAACTTTTAAATAGCATCTTTGAAAGGCATCGTTCACAGAGGACGGGGTTTTGACTTAAAAAAAAAAAAAAAAAAACAGTGGATGGGGAATCAGCAACCACGTGAACCAGACAGGTTTGTTTTTGTTTAGGTATTTGAATTTTTAATTTGCAAATACATTTTGGTTAAGAAATACGAAGCATATTTGTTTTTTGCACGTGGAAAGGAGTTTTCTTTCAACAGAACATTTTGTAAGTTTTAATAATAAAGACAATGTTTTTGAACCATGTTAGTTAGTTTTTACATTGTGAAAGTAGCTATTTATATACACACACACACGCATACATTTAAATGAGATTTGATTTTTTGCCTCTTTTTGATCTTTCTGCACAGACAATCACAAATATATTACAGTTTGGTAAGCAATATTTAAATAACAACATTTTATTATATCCCAGTAAATGTTTTAAGAGTGAAATTTATTTTGGGAGAGCTTTTATAAGATTGAAGATGACAGTCTTGTGTCACCAGCCAATCAGCACGATAAAGATGATGTAATTTCCCTGCAGTGATTAGTCACATGGTGGAAATTATCTTTATGCAAATGAGAGGAGACAAATGCAGCGACTGGCAATACAGACAATGATCTGTAGTCTGATAAAGCAGCAAACAAAAAGCAATGCTGTTTCAGCCAGAATAACTTTTAAGAGACGAGATCATTGACCAAAAGTGAGACATTTTACAAACACTTTTCTGAAGACATCTTGCTCTCAGTGTAGTGTACACGATGTGGACAAACTACAATTACTAAGATTATCAAAAATCAGTTGCAAAATGTAACATTTGTTGGGTAAGAATTTCAAAATTCTGAGGAACTTCACTACAACCGATTTTATTTTAATCTGAGACGACTACACCCTGAACAGATTTAAAATAAATCAAACAATCGAGTTAAAAATAAATTCATTTAAAAATATTTTAAAAATAAAATAAAAATATTTTAAAAATAAAAATAAATAAATAATAAACTTCTGGCTTTCAACTAAATAAAAAGTTAAATGTTTTAGTAATAAATAAATAGTAAATTACAAATAACAATTGTAATAATATAATAATAATATATATTTATTAAATTTTAAATAAATTTGTAATATTAAATAAACAATACAATACACTAATAATAATTTTTGCACATCACTACACAATACAGTACTCATGGCATTAGAAAATGAACCATGAGATAGCTGATGTCTGTATAGTGGCTTACATACTGTAGACTATCAATAATAAAAAAAAAAGAAAGAAAGATAAATAAAGGAATGCAAGATGATGTCCCGTGTGAACGACCCCAACAAGTGCTGATAGCCAACGATAGTATTTATGTATGGCAATACAGATTTAGAAGTTTTCTAAACGCTACTTTTTCTGTGTTCTTTTACAAGCTTAAGCGAATTAAAAGCACAGGCTTTTTAAAATTAACCCTGTATCTAAACCTCTACGAACTTTCCCTGAACACCTTCCTCTATTTATTCATAATTTTAAGGTCATGTGTTTTGAAGACGATGCAGGGGCCTTGGTTCCAAGCAGCTAAAAGTCTACCATTTAAAACCTCTAGTCTAGGGATTTCTCATAAGCAGGCATGGAGTGTTGATTGGCAAGATGAGCCTGGATCACAAATAAAGTTCTCTCAGACAGCCATTCAATGGTTCCAGTTCTGAACGATGGTAGTTACATGGCATTTGAAAATAAGCACTTCATTTGAGGCTTCTTAGTTCTGTTCGAATGAAGCACTCTGAAGCTTAGACAGCCATTTTCTGTTACCATTACTAGGTTCCAAATTATTAGGCTGGGCGGTATATCGCTAGATATTATCACGCGATTAATGTGTGATTTTATCGGCTTCTAGTGAGTCGTATTAGAGTCAATATGTTGTATTTACTTTATGTATAAGATGAAGAACATTAAAAAAAAAAAAAATAAAAGTAAATCCTTTATATTGAAAGCATTATATATAGAAATGCAGCTGTTAGCATAATATAAAAAAAAAAAGAAAAAATAGCTGTATTGTGATATTCTGGACATACCGACCACCCCTACTCTTTACAATAGCTTATTAAAATATAATCATTTCAACTGCTTTTGCCAAAACTGTGAAATCTTTACAGAATAAATATCTCTAAGTGTGTTTGCTGCTGGTTAATAAAGTGCTTCAGAGTGCTGGATCACAGACACTGAGAGACCTCGGCCACTGCACGCATGCAATAGGAACCATTTGAGCGTGTTCACTGCTGTGATCGGTAGCAAATAGAGTTAACCGTCATACTTGGGAGCTCTATGCCTGGGAACGGAGCTTGTTGTTTGCCTATTACCAATAAATAAACATCACGTTAAACAAAAATCCACACACAAATGATAGAACATACAGACATGAAACCAGGACTTCAACAATCCTTAGCGACCCCTGACCAAATCCATTTTACAAGCTCTAGATTTAAATATTTCGTTGCTAGTTGAATGTAATGCTTTGAAATTGACCGAATTGGGGGTCTTTTCAGGATTGTCAAAGTCCATACAAAAACCATAAGTGTACATCGAGCTACTAGGAGTGAACTCTTCTCAGGCCATGTGTGAGTGGACACTTATCACACAAGACCTGCTCATACATTAAAATACTAAATATCAGTGTTTATGATCTCAATTCTCTTCTATACTGAGGTGACCGTGTGCTCAAGGTAAAACATAAGCGAGAATCTTAAAATCTAGAACGATTAACATATGAAATAGTGAAAACAATAACTGTGTCTCAAAACCTAGATTGACTAAACTCTTTAACTAGTGTGTCTAAACACACCAGCACCGAACTGTTCATCATCACAGAAAATGAAATGTTATGAGTAGATCT
Organism: Enteromius thamalakanensis; assembly: GCA_032357475.1. NCBI lineage: Eukaryota > Metazoa > Chordata > Actinopteri > Cypriniformes > Cyprinidae > Enteromius > Enteromius thamalakanensis. Next base: position 21,930,706 of record JAUCMT010000068.1, read on the forward strand.
TTATTGTTGGTGTATATACACACATGCATCAGATCTATTTTAAAGTGCCCCTATTATGGATTTTGAATATGACCTTTCATGCCGGGTGTAACACAGCTCTAAGTGAATGACAACATCTTGCTAAGTTTTAAATTTGAAAGTGAACAGAGTATCAAGTTATTGGACTTCTCTCAAAATAAAGAGTCGACTCTGAATCATTGAAACAAATGTTGATGTCAAATGATGTCAAAATAATAATAGGGGCACTATTTTTTTTTTTGTACATACAGTGTTGTGCACTGTTTATCTGAAATGAAAATCACAGAGCAAGTTGCCGCGCTACATTTGAACCACTAGATAGAGCCAAAACACCACAAAATTAAAACTAAGACAATTTTGATCTGTCAATGTGAAATGTTTTGTATTATGCAAAAAAAAGCGTTTTCATGCTTGATCATTCCTGCGCCCACTTTTGAGTATTTGTTGTCATTTTTAGTTGGATTGTTCAGCAGGTTTGAGTAAGCGCGGTCTAAGCGGCCTGTTTTAGCAGGTTTTGAGACAAAGTCTTTGTAAACATCCAGAGACGGTGATAAATGAATGGGGGGGAAAGTTAAAAATAAACCCTCTTGAACCTATCTTGAACTCCTTAACCTCCGGAATCAGCTATTTTGCGAGCTGAACGCTGCAATCGAACCCTTATTTAACAGGCTTGGCTAAAACTTACAAAAACATGTTTGTTTTTCACCCCAAAATCAAAAGGAAAGGTAAACGCAGTTTTGCGAATATACTTTTAAATTTTTTTAAATTTTAAATCTTAATTTAAATCTTAAATTTTAAGATTTATGGGGCTTTGTGTAAAATATTACCTACTGTTACTTTCTTTAGATGTTTGGGATGAAATACTATCACAATATTTTTTGTGAGGGTTGGCAGAGGCCCAATCAGATCTTTCTGATCTAGTTTGTGTTTATAACCTGGTTTAACCTGAATAACATGAATGTTTAGTCACTGGAGCTGCTGTGCAGATTCAGAGTGGTGGTTCTTACATGGCAACTCCAAGCCGGGGTGACCGCTGGTGTTACGGACACATGGAGGAGAATGCCGCCCATCTGCCATGTCGGACTCTGAACACTGTGCTTCTCCGTGCATGACGGCCAGGCCGAGACGCAGACGCTCTGCATACGACTGAGCCCTGAAGAGAGGAGAGACACACAGAGATGTTCTTATGATCCTCTTTATATGAGTGGCTGGTTTTGGAGGGGTTTTATAGCATCCCTTAAGACTTAAAGTCAGTCTTTTTCGCACATTCAAAAATAAATTAATAAAAAATGTGCCCCTACACTTACATTCAAATTCAGACCATTTTTCTGCATTTTTGCATCCGTAGCAAGCATTTTGACGGAAAGTATGAAATTAATGCAAACATTTAAGACTCAAATGACTTGTACCAATCTTTCCCATGATAATTTTGTCTGTCAGGGTTTAAAACTGAACACGCATACAATTCCATACAACTTGTGTTCCACTCTTACGTTAGCTTGTGGAAGGAACAAACCTGATTTTTAAGTACACAGTTAAAGGAACAGTTCACCCAAAAATGAACATTTTGTCATTTATTCATTTTTTTAGGGCTAAGCTAAACTGTTTGGTTTCCAAAATTCTTTTGAGATCAAAATGTGGCTAATTATATAATACTTTCAGTAAAAATGTTGTGCTTTCATCTCTGTTTAAAGGCCATTTCACACTGAGTGTGATGTAAAAAGTGAGGTGAATCACAGACGATCGGTGCCTCTGTTGTTATAAAAGGAAAATACATCCTTTATTGTTATAAATATACTACGAGCGGCATACAACACACATACAGATCATATAGAATCATAATCATATGTCTATTTGCTTTCATATTCCATTTAACTTGATTTTTTTAATACGGAAGATCTAGAGTTAATGCGCCCTGACTAACATTCGCAGACGTGGAATTATGAAGCACATCATTTGGCGGAGAATTAATAGAAATAAATCTATAATCCATAATATAATATCAATAAATCCATATCAGAGTCAGAAAATTATAAGCTTGCTTTTATCTGTGTTCTAGTTCTAGGAGCCATTACCTTTTTGCAGCAGATGGGGACTTGGCTACAATGATAGCGTTTCTATAGTCAGGAATCTATTCAGAACAAAAAATATAGATTATTTTCTTTTCTTTTTTTCTACATTATAATAAGTTAATGACTGTAAATGCTGGCTACCTCCTCCTGAATGTACTGCAGCAGGAACGGAGAAGCCCGCAGGTTGTCCACGGGGAAAGTAAAGAAGCCCTGGATCTCCTTCTGGTGCAGATCCATGGTGATTATATGAGTCAGACCTAGGATCATAATGATGTAACATAACCATATAAATAAACCATTTCAATTGTTTACCTATTATTTAAATGCTAAGAATTGGTCAAATTTAAACTATGTATGATTTTATTTTATTTTTTCAGTCAAATTAATTACATTTTAAAATTGATGTTTTTAATTCAGAGCAGAGAGGTAAAAGCAGTCAACCATAATAATACAGACTGATTGTGGTGTGCACATTTTCAACTGTTACTGTGAAAACAGAAGCAAGAGGATCATTGCAAGCCGTTACCTGCTTTAGCTAGCATGGAAGCGAGCAGCTTGCACACTATAGATCCTCTCTTCCTCATCTTGCACTGTTTACTGTAGGGGAAGTACGGGATCACGCCGATGATGTTCTTGGCACAGGAGGTCTTCAGTGCATAGGCCATAATCAGCAGCTCCATAATAGCAGTGTTAACATCTCTGACGGACACAGACAAATGGACTTCAGCTAATTGTTCTAAAGAACCTGCCGAGAACTGCAATCGGAGACATGCAATTAAGCAAAAAATAAAAAGGGAAGATGCCCTGTGGACTTTACTTTGTACCTTTTGAGTTCCACCAAAACAGAAAGGGAGGGAAAATAACGTTAGAATTGGAAAATAAAGTGTAAATTAAAAAAAAAAGTAGTATTTAATGTGCAATGATGCTATAACACACTTCCTCTCACTGGCGCTCTTACCTGGGAATGGTTTGGATGATGAAGATTGTTTGCCCTCTCACAGACTCTTTAATCTCAACTCTCGTTTCTGTCCGATAAAAGCAAAAACATCAAAACAATGGCAAATCTTTCACCTTTATTAGCACGTATAAAGAACAATATCCTGCATGACCATATTCTACATCCTTAATCCTACCTAAAACCTTAACTTAACTATTAACAAGCATTACTTATGAGTTTATTGGTGCTAAAGTCGTAGTTAATAGTGAAAGCTCTGTAGAAAAACGCAGATAAATGCGCGTACAGCTTGTTAATCACAGGTCTGGAATCTGGGACTGTATTTAAGGTGTTTGAACTGGTTTTGAGGAAGGCACATTTGGTATTATTTGAGAATCTTGCTGCTTATCTCTAAGTAGGGTCTTCAGAGAGGGTCACATGTTTGACGAGAGTCACGAAAGACTGAGTAGAAAGCCCTTATATGGAGACGGTTTTAGCACACGGCCGTTCATTCAGAACGGTCTAAATTCATTAGCTAACATCAGAACAAGGTTAACAAGACATTCACGCGTGTACAGACATGTGGATCAGCTGGAGATGTTTTGAAAGGCATCCTCCTGTGCATACAATTAACGCTTTGTGTGAGTTAGGCTTATGCATAATTATGAATGAGTACGTTTCTTGTAACTACAGAATGAAGTGGTCACAGTATTGAGTACGAGATCTATTTAGGTCCACGTCAAAAGCGACAGGGTGCCAAGGGTCACGTCAGAGAATGTGTGTAAATAAAGCGGGATTGATCACCTCGGTTTGACTCCTGGTAAACAACAGATTTGCCCAGCTCAACTCCAAGACGCCTGTGCAAACAAACACAAGCAGAAAATCAGCACAGGTATGTCACATCACACGAAAGGCACTTTGAAACAGAGCTGACAACCTGATTCAACTGATTGTATTATTTCAGTCACAGTTTGCAATGAATGCAGACCGCTTCCAAGAGCAGTCAGTCACATGCACAGCTTATGTGATGAATAGCCCACTGTTCAGCAGATCTCTTCATGTGGAGAAAACATTGCATTTACTTTACACAGCAAGTACACTTAACGTCCACATACCTACAGGGATAACGTTACTTCAGAATAATTCAGCTATCAGTTTAAATTCGCATATTATACACCACTGCAGCTGGCAAGAGCATTTATTATTCAATATCTAAATAAGAAACAGGCCAGACTGTCGTGTTTCCTGCTGCTCTACAGGCCAGAATCCCAATATTAATCGCTTCACATGTGTCAACAACAAATACAGCATCTTATATCAAGTTCCTTGTTGAATATTGAGCAGCTGGTCGTAGGATACTTACTCAGTAATCTTCTTGGAGAGTTCGGTGCACGCGGCGGTAGAGTTGGCGGAGAAAACGCGATAGCCACTTTTAGCCACGTTCATGATCAACTAACTCAACGTTACCACTACTACAACAACAAAACTTACACGTATACAGGGCTAACGCTACACAGTCGCGTGGTTTTTATCGCTGTCGTATATGGGGATGATGTAATAGCTGTTGAAGAAGTCCGACGGCTGCTGTGCAAGTTTACTGTGGTTTCCAAACAACCAGCCGATTTCTTCTGCGCGAGCTCCGCTGCTGAGGACTCACTGCAGCCGCCTGCTGGCCGGAGATCACCGCCTCACACGCCCGCGCTACGTCTTGCCATGATATATAATTTAAAACATACTGAAACTTTTTCATTTCTCGTCTCGTACTCTGATGATATGAAATGATCAAATCTTAAAAAAAAATCACATATCCTCTATCTGAAAACCTGATCCTCGTCCTGAGAACAGTCAAACCATTTTTTTTTAAATGTAGTATTTTGTTCATGTGTTAGCTTAAAGACTAGCGTAATTTAGCAAAACATTAATTTCAGGGACATGGTGAGTTACAGGCTAATGTTTTTTCCTCTCTCTCTTCTGCTTCTGTGCATTATAATTATATCTATATGAAACTGCACATCGTTTTTAGTTTTTAGTATGCCTATGATAGACGATCGAACCAATCAGAGTAGGTAAACCATATATGGGGCGGGGCGACAAAAGCGCAGCTCCGACACAGGTGGACTCCTGACCCGTTCTGCAGCCTGAAGACAGGTGCTTCTCACTGAGAAGGATTAATAAATGTCTTCACATGTCACGGTAGGTTTGTCAAAACGGTTCAAAGCTGTTACTGCGAGTACCTTTTGCGTTTAAACAGAGTTGTAATCTTCTCTCTGAGAGACGCTGAGAGATCACGGTAAGTTAGAAACTATAAAAGGTGAACGAGAAGTATTCAGAGTAAACGAGCAAGCCAAAAAAGTTCACTAAAAAATGACCAAGAGGCCTACTTTAATGGAAAATGTAAGTGGCGTGTCAAGATTTTGAGCGCCTAGAATCTGACAGAAAACATGACTGTGAACAGTTGATTAGGCTGGATACAAAAACAAACTTTATAAAACAACAAAGATTCCAAAAAAGAATCGATTCCGACTCGATTGATCCCAATCTAAGAAAAAGATTACAGAACACATCTTGTAAAGTTTCGCATAAAAGATTAACTAGACAAACTAATAATAATAACTAAAATATAATAACAAATGCATAAGAAGAACCGCATCTGTGGTAAATACCACAATAATCCAAACAATCTAAATAATCTTTATAGTATTTAAAAGAATCTGTCACAATTCGTGTTTTTAATCAAGAGATTTAAGAAAATTGTCAAAATCAATAAAGAAATGTGAAAAAGAAGGTTGTGTTTTAAGTTTATTGTTATTGTATTATTTGTAAAGCAACAAGATACTTTTTCAGTCTAAGATCTCAGTAAAAGATGCCCAAAAAAATACCACAATAATCTGTAGAAAAAAATCTGTAGAATTTGACGGAAATGCTTATTATTAAGTAAAAAAAAACAAAATAAAAAAATTCCAAATAAGGATAAATCAGGTTCTTTGGTGTAGCTCTTACTTAAGATTAAATGGAATTAAAAAAAAATTGTGACATGAGAAATATGATTTTCTTTATGCTTCTAAAGCAACCTACTGATAACACTGACTAGTTTGTAATATATGTGTAATAAAGAGGTTATTAATAGGAGGAACAGGAGTATTAAATGGAAGATGTCTCCCGAGGTTTTGAAGGTTGTGGTAGAGTTTAGTTACTGGCAAACACAAATTGAGGCTTTGATCTTTCCACAAAACCGAAACATACTTACTAAGTATGGCCATTAAAGCATGAACTGCGTCGAGGAGATGTCTCCTTCCATTTTGTCATTAGTTGTCTTTGACAGGAGGATTAAAAAGAATAGTCTGAAAATAAAGTACACGTGACCCTTCAAGAGCGATTACTGATAGGCTGTCTATCACCTGTAAAACACCAATCATATTTAGAGAAGAAGAAAAATACCCACTGTCTTTAAAGCTGCTACATATAAACGACTTTCTACTTTGAGGACCTCGGTAGAAATGTGGTGGAGTGAAAATCAGATATTTGTGTTTCAAATGTGGTGAAGTTAAAGTCATACGTTTCCAGAAAAACTCAAGTAAAGTACAGATACTCAGAAAGTGTACTTTAGTGCAGCACTCAAGTAAATGTGCTTCAATACTATTGCTTATGTAAACCATGACTATGGGCCATCCAGACACTTCAGTCACTGTGCCTCCTCAGTTCTACTGAAACTCAATTGTGTATAAACTCAGTATATTTTCTCTGTTTCCATGTACAGGCCTGAAACCAAGCCTTTCATCTGGAAAAAAGAAGCAGAACAGCCTGTAAAGTGTGTGTGTGTGTGTGTGTGTGTGAGGGAAGAGAGAAGGAGAAACCTGCTCATAAAATGAGTGTGTGTGAGGAGAGAGAGGAGGAGGCTCAGAAAGCAGCATCTTCAGCATTGAGCTGTGTGTCTCTGAAGAGTAATAGATCCATGCATCCTCACCCTGATCTCAGTGATGGACCTACTGCCACACTTAACCATGTGTGAGTATCATGAAGTTGGATGTATTTTTGTTTTATTTACATTATCATTCTCTCACTGGAGATTTATTAAAAATAATAATAAAGATTCTGCATTGGAGTCATTTAACTATTTAAACATACACACCTGCATGATTACTGAAACGAAAACTATGCTATGAATATTAATTCAGTTAAAGGAGAAAGAACAATCTGGTAAATGATGAGCTATGTGCAAAAAATAACATGATCCAGTCCTTACTGTACTGATAAGAAAAAAAAACAAGCATTGCATTTAATAATAATCATAATTAGCAAAATATACAACACTAAAATTTGTGACTGCACATTAACATTTGAAGGCAACTATAAAGGCTTTATTTTTTTCAGAAAACACAAGGGAACTGTAAACAGAATGGCAGAACAACATGTTCTTTTCAGTTTTCAGAAGTCAGAAGTCAGTTTGAGAAATTGAGTCGTGAAACTGATTCCTAATTTTTCTATTGTGTTATTCTCTGAATCATCAGCAGGAAGAGAAAGAGAGCAGCTTCTGTCATGGCCCAAAGAGGTTTTTGTTGGTCTCATTCTCAGTCAGTGCAGACAAACAGGCTCAAACAGCAGAGTTTCAGATGTTGAAGAAATAAGACTTTATTAAAGTAACAAAGCCGAGAAGAACAGCCGCTCCATCAAACTGCCTCTGATCTTGGGTTGTGAATACAGACTTATTATACTCCTTCAAAGATGACACCTTTACCCTCCCATGGCGTTGATTGGTCAGCCACCCTTATATCATCTGATTGGTTGATTATCCTCTCATTTGCATAGTTGGCTAATAGTCCAGCACTTCCTCATCCTCCCGATACATTTCCCCATACGTTTCCGCTGGGGAGTCGTACTCCCCTTCATAACATCATAAGGCTTCTGTTTGGTCTGAGATGATTTAATTACTTAAGATGACCTTGGTGGCCTTCACCTGGCTCTTGGGCAGTGAAGCTTCCAATCACAGGTCATGAGAACTTCACCTTTCTATATACACCATCTACGCACACACATCCAGGCCTCAACTGTCATAGCACCTTATTAAGAGCTTCCATGATTTACATTCGTAAGAGCAGTCCATCAATTCCTTCCATGATTTACATTCATGAGAACTGTCATCTTCCCTATATACGCACACCTATACTCAGATGTTCAGGCCTCAACTCATGTAGCTCCTTATTGAGTATATCAATGTTTTCTTTTGTTAGTATGATTATATAATTTCTACATTTGGTTACTAAAATTCACAGTAATCTCAGTTCATATTGCTATTCTCCTTATTAGCTATAATCTGACCAACATCTCAATCTGTTCCCTGTTAAATTTAAGTATTATATTGTTTGTGTACATGTAACTTTGGACAAAAGCGCAACCAAAACCATATGAGGTGTATAGGCTATGATAGGAATTTTGCAATCTATAAATATGATTGAGAAGCAGAAACAGATAGTGACAGTAAATGTATTTTAATAAATTGAAGAAACACTATATGAATATTACATTATTTCATTCTCTCTAGCTCACACCCAAACACACACACACACACACACACTAAAAACCCCGAAAAAGGAGCTTTTTTCTTGTGCTCCCTTTATTTATTATTATTATGAGAAACTAAGTCATTATTATGAGAAAATAAGTCATTATTATGAGAAAATTAGTCATTATTATGAGAAACTAAGTCATTATAATGAGAAACTAAGTCATTATTATGAGAAACTAAGTCATTATAATGAGAAAATAAGTCATTATTATGAGAAACTAAGTCATTATTATGAGAAAATAAGTCATTATAATGAGAAACTAAGTAATTATTATGAGAAACTAAGTCATTATAATGAGAAAATAAGTCATTATTATGAGAAAATAAGTCATTATTATGAGAAACTAAGTCATTATTATGAGAAAGTTTCTCATTATTATGAGAAACTAAGTCATTATTATGAGAAACTAAGTCATTATTATGAGAAACTAAGTCATTATTATGAGATGATAAGTCATTATTATGAGATGATAAGTCATTATTATGAGAAA
>JAUCMT010000068.1:21965593-21984475 GCA_032357475.1 Enteromius thamalakanensis
TGTTCGGGAGGCGGGCACACTCTGTCAGTTTAAATCTAGATTAAAGACACATCTCTTTACTCTGGCTTACACTTAACTCACTAATACACATTTATTAATCAAATCCATTAACGGATTCTTAGCCTGCACCTAATTTCTAGTGAACATGATTTGATTACAGAGACCATCTCTGAATTTGATAAATAAATAGTTTAATCTCGTCATTATACATTACCACCTCTCCTATTTGATAATGTTCAGTGCTTTGCTACAATCTGTATTGTTAAAAGCGCTATAAAATTAAAAGCGATTGATTGAAAATATCAAAATCTAAACTAAACCAATTTACATTTTGTCATAATTTTTATGTAGTTATGCAGCCAGTGTAATTTACACCTAGGTGCAAATATTCACTTTGTAAAATTCCCACTCTTGTGAAAAATACCTGTCCCAACAGAGTGTCAAGACCACTAGTGTGAGAACAGACGTTTCAACCAAACAGTTCACGCCACAATCTCTCGCCTTACATGTTGTAGAAGCCACTGTGGTTTTGGTGTAAACAGCTTGTGCATCAAGTCCTCAGAAGGACCTTCAGTGCGTGTGCTCACCTCTCTCCATAAGGGTGTTGAAGAGTGAGGCGTTGGTGAAGAAGAACAGGTAGGTCAGCAGTTGAGATGTGATCTCTCTGTGCACCTGAAAAGTGTTGAGCAGGTGTAGAGCCTCCTTCAGGACGTCCAGGATTTGGCTGACCCCCGAAGGCAGGCGCAGCTGAACGCTCTCAGAGAAAGGGTTACTATCCAGCAGGCCCGGTAACATGGGATACATACTCTAGCAGAGGGAATGGGAAAAATGTTTGTTTACTGTGATTACCAATCACTTAAATCTATATGATATAATAGCTTTATTATGAGAAACTCTATACAAACTGACCCCATATATAACACTTACTGCAGTACATATACTAAATACTCTTTATTTTGCAACATGCACAAGTGATTACTTCATTTATTTACCTAATCATACTAATTACTAAGTTTTGAACTTAGTAATTTTGAGTTCAGGTCACATTATTTGTACTTTCAGTACAGAGGACATAGCCAGGAGCAGTGCTGTGTGCAGTTCCTGAATGTCGCGTCTGAGCCAACAGGAAGTACGGCACAGGCCGACTTCCTCTCAGCGGGGTGATATGTGGCTGTGACTGCACTCTGGAGAATGTCTCTGCCCTGACTGCCCATTGTTACAGCACCAGCGAGAGTCCTGAGAATCACTCAGATAAGACTAAAGCAGCAGACGCATCTTACATCCACACTCACTTTTCCCATTGACTAAACCACCGCTGCCCCTCAGGAACAGATAAAAAGGATTCAGTAAACAAATAAGAGCTGAGCAGATAACTGTGCCAGACGGGAACTCAGGCAAGACCAAGAGCCTAGTGGGAGCGTATTTTATCACAGAGTTCACAAAAACACAGCATACTGATCCAAAAATAAAGGAAAATATCAAACAACATTCACCATGAAGTTGTTTGTGAAACTTAAGATTTCAAACTAAAGGCTGATACTGATATTAAGCAGACAAAACAAAAAAACAACAACTGCATGCATATTGCAAGACTTTAAATAAGAAGCCTGAAAAACACTAGGACTCTTATTTTGAAATTGGAGATCGGAGAACTTTCAAACCAAGCAGTAAATCTGTGAATACCATGAATCCATTGTGAAATTGTAATACAATAATTTTTTTTGTCATCAGCCAATCGTGTGATTGAAATTAAATTTTGTCCATAAAACTTCACTGAACAGCAGAAAATGTAGCTGTTCCTCAATACAACCCTTAAAACACACACACACACACACACACACACAGAGCCAATTTGTCAGGGCCCAGCAAAGGTTAACAAAGCTGAACTTGATGTTTCACACTCATCACACTCCATGCAATTCAGCCATATGAGGTCATTGAGAACCCTACCCAGAGCCAAAATCTACCCAGTCCCATCCCTATGACTCATCACTGACTGACACATTCTTGCCTTTCCTTTTGGTCACAGTCATAACATTCGTTATAATGATGCCTGAATCCTAGCAACCATAACAAATGCTATAATGAAACCACTTCCAACATTGTTAATAGAAAAGAAGTTAAAGTTCCGTATTACAATGTGTTTAATGACCTGTATAACACGAAAATACAATTTCCTCTCACCAACTAGTCACCTTATTACACAGTCTGACATCACAGATGACATCACAGATGTCAGACTGGCTTCTTCAAGTAAATTCATATGATAATGATTCAGAAAATAAACTAATCTTCTATCACCTGCTCGCGCGAACACTTTTAGTTTTGTCATTGTCGTGGGGCGGGGCTTGCTGTTTTAGTTGTAATCTCAAATGTCATTGGTTATTCCCCTTTTCTGTGAGTCAGTATTGGATGCCTGTTATATGATGATTCATCCATTTGACTTGAGACATGGCATTGGACCATCTGTTAGTTAATGTTTCATCGAGGGCAGGAATGAGGGTGAGGGTTTGAAATTAGCCAAGGGGTTATTCCAGGGTCTGTCGAGCTCCCAGCCCTCTCCCCGGACAGCAGACCAAACACGCTTATTCTATTTGATTATTAATGAGGAAGTGTGAACTTGAGATATTCCTGTTAATATCCTGATGGCGTTCTGACTGCTTTAACTGGACACTCCTCTCTCTTTCTGGTGACGAGAGCAGAATATTCCCTGCTCAGGAAACAGATGAACTCTCTGAGTCCAAACGTGGAGGTCCACAGCTGCTTCCCCGTCAGGCCTTCAGGCCTTCCTGTCTGCTCCACTGACAGTCCTCTTAAACCCTGATATGTCAGTTGTTTTCTAAGACAAGACTGGAGGGACCGAACCATGAAAGACATAACCTTTCCATTTACTATTTATCCACAAAGTTAATATGTCACATATTCAGAATTTCTCGTCTCCAGCTAGCTCGGGTTTCAAAGTGACTTCATCACCTGCAGGATTTTCTGCTCCACAGAACAGGTGTAATTCTGACATAGTTCAATAGACAATGAGTTTCATGACGTTTCCTTATTTTTTTTAAGTTAACAATAACGACTGGTTTTCTTAGAGGGTCCCAAGCAGGCACATCAAACATTGAAGAAATAGTACAACATCAAAAACTAAACTTTCCTTATGCTCCATTGAGAAAAAAAAATGGACAAAAAAAATAAATTTGAGTCGCTATGTCTTTAAGACATTAATCAAAGACAACTACAGACAAATCCAGCAAGAAAACAAATGTCAGCATCATGTTCCAAAACATCCCACGCTCGTCTGAGAGAGGCAGGGATCTGTCTTTAACCAGCCTTGAGAAAATACACTGTTAGTGTGTTTGTTTTTGATTCTTTGGGCGGAGAGGACACATTATCTCGCTCACCAATGGCTATGGCCAATCCCTATGTCTTTACTGCCTTGTTATTTTGGCTTACAGACTGGAAACATAAAATGGTGTTTACATGGTTATGTCCTGTTTTCCATATTTTTACATCCTTTAGGCCTTGGAGAAAGATATAAACATTACCTATCAAAAACAATTACTATAAGGTTAGTAGCAATACACTAAATATAGTATTTACTTATTAACCCAAATAATCTTTAAATAAATTAACCAATAGACAGACATATTGGTCTTTAGGTTGTACTTACTTTAGTGAGATAGTATACACACTGCTGGAAGGTAAACATGATGACTTCCTCTAGGACAGTCATGGCCTCCTCGCTGGCAGCACGTGTGGACTGGATCTGACAGTCCATAGATTCTGAGCAGATGGAGACAAGATGTTATTGCATATTCATAAAAGACTTCAAGTACCAGCTTTCTACAGTTGTAAAAGAAAAAGCTGATTCATTAACTAAAGCAACGAGCCAAAGAGATCATGTGTCACAGTGATCAAACACATATATAGTAGAATCTAGGGCATCACAGAGTGAAGGCTTGTACCTTTGTCCATTTCCTTTCTGTCCTGCTGTCTCCACGTTAGAAGTAGAGGGACCTCATGTTGGATGAAGTGCAGCAGCTCAATGGAGTTGGACATCCACAGCACCAGCGGCTGCAGGCCTGGGATTAGATCCTTGATGTTCAGCAGATGCTGCTCTGATGATGTTTCACTGGTGTTTCTGTAGCAAAGAGAGCACAGTGTTCACATGTTATATGTTCATTTATTCATCCATCCGTCTATCTGCCTATCCAACAAACAATCATCCATTCTTTATCAGACCAAACAAACAACCATCTATCCAAACATATATCTCTTTGTCCAACCAACCGTTAGGGTTAAGGTTATTCATATATCTAAACATTCATCTGCTTACTCGTCTAACCAATCAACCAGCAATCTAAACTGTCACCCTTTTATCTGTCTGATTAACCAACTAACCAACCAGCTAGAGTATACATAAAAATATCTGTACATCCAACCAATCAGACAACTATCTAACTATTTATAGAACTATAACTAAAAATAGAACTATTTTTCTGTCTAACCAATGATCTATCCGGCTATGTCTCTATCCACCAACATTTTAGCATTTCACCAAAAATACATTTATCTGTCATGTTGTCTAACTAGCCATCCATCTATCCACCTTGCTGTCTGTCTACATGTCTGTCCAACCAATAAACCGTTCCCCATATCATGTCTAACCATTTATTTATGTATATTCAACCAATTTACAATTAACCATCCATATAACAATTTATATATCCGTGTATCCATCCATCCAACCAATCACCAATCCATCCATTCAACCAACCAACAACCAATCCATCCATCCATGCATCCATCCATCCATCCAACCAACCACCAATCCATCCATCCATCCATCCATCCATCCATCCATCCATCCATCCATCCAACCACCTATCCATCCATCCATCCAACCACCAATCCATCCATCCATGCATCCATCCATCCATGCATCCATTCTTCCATCCATCCACCAATCCATCCATCCATCCATTCAACCACCAATCCATCCATTCAACCATCCATCCATCCATCCATCCATCCATCCAACCATCCACCCAACCACCAATCCATCCATCCATCCAACCACCAATCCATCCATCCATGCATCCATCCATCCATCCATCCATGCATGCATCCATCCATCCATCCATCCATCCATCCATCCATCCATCCACCAATCCATCCATCCATTCAACCATCCATCCATCCATCCATCCATCCAACCATCCACCCAACCACCAATCCATCCATCCATGCATCCATCCATCCACCAATCCATCCATCCATCCATCCACCAATCCATCCATCCATCCATCCATCCAACCACCAATCCATCCATCCATCCATCCATCCAACCACCAATCCATCCACCCAACCAACCAACCATCTTAACAACTAATTAAATAAAACAAAGAAAATATGTGTTAACTTGCAGTTGTGTCACTGGCTTCACAGCTCTCTTTATAACACCATTTGAACTTATCTGTAAACCTCACCACAATGTGGAGGAAAGAGATTAAAAATCAGGATGCAGACTGTGCAGAAAAACACCAACTGATAGAAAATGCCAGCTCTCTGCTAGACAAACCTACAATTTGCACATGAGACAAACAGAGCCTGAACCACTTTAGCACTGCTGTCTGTCCGCAGACAGATTTATTACCGGACACTTCAACAGTTAATGACATGCTCAAGCGGCCCTGTCTCGGGTCACGATTGGGCGCCACAGGGAAAACAAAAGTGAATTGAGCACCCACAGCACCATGGGTGATAATGAGCTAGTTACTGCTGTTCCCTGCTCTTATTTCAGAGAGGTACGTGAAAGAAGAATGGTTGCAGAAAGAAATAAGCTGTCTCACATGTCTGGCTGCAGCGCTGCGAGTTCTTTTGTTCTTTCCTGTAAAGGAGGGAAAAAAAACATCTTAAAAGAACTGCTCTGTTTAAGTGTACCTTTAATCTCTGATGACATCAATGACCTACTTTAGCTATCCAAAAGGTCACAGGACATGTTCTTGTGTTCAGTATTCAGAAATATCAGAACTATCATGGTATATATGTCCAAAAACACCATAGTATAATTATGGTAGAACATTTAATAGCATGGTGCTTTTTAATGGTATTTGTTGGCTGGTTTTTGTACTCTATAAACTTTCACTCACCCACATGGTGAGCTGGACCTGATTAGCAACAGAAAGCAGCAATTTCCGGAGGTGAGCCCACTCAAAGTTGGTGGCGGAGTGCTGAATGCACAGACACAGCAGAAAGGCTGGAGTAAGTTTGGGTTCTTCCCCTCCTGCGTCCACCATACTGAGAATCTTCTCCAAGACTTGATCTTCATGCTGCACCTGATAGGACAGCGACAGGACCCTGCCCTCCAAGTCCCTCCAGCGGGCAGCCATTTTTTGAGTCCTCCTCCTCCTGACGGATGTCCCACACAGTTTGCAGGGTGACGCTGTGGCTGGAGGACACAGGGTGACCATCCAGGATGGGGTTTGGAAGGCTTCCGAGGCTGTAGGGTCCTTGAACATAAAGAGATAGTGCTGCCCGAGTCCCACCAGGTCCCCTGGACACAACTCAACCTTGTCATCAAGAGGGACGCCATTGTGCGTAACAAGTGCGCTGTGGAGGGGTCTGAGCAGGGTTCGCATCTTGCTACTTCCCTTGGTTTGGTCACTGGCGGCGTCTAGACGTTGTACGCAGCAGTGCTCAGGCAGGATGTCAGGAGCAAAGAGTAGGACGTCTACTTTCAGGGTCTCCTCGTTGTTACCAGGGGAAGATTCAATGGAGGAGCCAAATATACAACTGTTCCCACTCATCAGATAGATCAGAAAGTCCTGAGAAGAGATTAACAGCAGAAACAGGAGGTTTTATTAACTGTGCGCCAACAGAACTTTCAGAGAGTGTCAAGTACTGGGACAAACCATGTGGAGAATGATTATTTATATACCAGAGATTAGAGATCTTGCGATATATCTGAATAACTGTATTCATCTTTCATCCTCTCAACTTTTTTTTTCCACTTGCTGGTCTAGTCTAGTACCAAAAAATGTTATGCATTGTCACAATTAATATTCATAATAAATAATGAAAACTCTAGAATTAGAATTTGATTATAAATTATTTGCTACTAAACAATGTAATAACATTTTTCATCAAACGCAGTAAGTGTTTTATTTTTGGAGTGTTTTTAGCTACTATCAGGACCTACTTAAAAGAGAAAAATAATAAAAAAAAATTAACAAAGCTAAAGAAAAGTATTGATACTTGTGATATATAAATCTACATTAAACACACACACACACACATATATATATATATATATATATATATATATAAAACTAGTGTAGTGTCTAGTATTTATATATATATAATATAAACCTAGCGTGAGGTGTGGGACATCTTTTGTTTTATATCTCAGGAAGCAATGAGATATGCAATCCCAGCGCACTGACAAGTCTAATATAAAGACGGCTTGTCTAAGTTCTTCATCTGCTTTAACTGAGGTGTAAAAACAGACTGGACTGTTAATCGATTGATCCACTTTGTGCAGCTAAACCACATGGTTCTTCAGCTCTGAAGAAGTGCCTCTGAGTACTATGAGTGATTGACATAAAGCTGATCTAAGGTCCTAAACCCAAGATAATCTCCCAAGCACTTTAGGCTGTAAACTCACTCTCATTCACCCATTTACAAACCTCTTTTGCTTGACACAAACTGTTTCTTGTGAAGTAGCCTGAGCTAAAGGTACAGTGTAAAATATCAAGAGGCCTTGCTTAATCAACATTTCCCCAAATTCAGATGTAGCTTGTCATATAATTTGTGTGGAGAAAAACAGCCCCATATGAGACTAAATTTACTATGTCTATTTTAATTTAATTACTACATTTCCTCAAGCCCAGAGTTTCCAGTAAACGCTGTATTGGTGATTATAATAGGATGGGAGAAATCCAGTGTAGACATTGTGAAACAGGAATACTAACTTTTCCAGCTAAAAACGTAGAGGCTCAAAGGACTACGGCCAAAAGCGAGTGAAACAGCAGTGCGTGGCAGAATGAGTTGTGGGCTCAGCGCAGGCTTAGTAAACAATGCTGATTATTACCTTCAGTAAAGTCACGGCGCTGGAATTCCAACTCCTGATTATAGTTCAGCATTTAAACGAGACAATGCGCATATAATTAGCTCTCTCACATGCATGCGCTTGAGCAAACGAATGAAATGTTTGTCTTCGTAATCTTAAACTAAATGATAGTACCTTTTAAATAGTAAAACTATTTAACTGGCTCCATTCTACTTACTTTTCACAATCAGATCAACTGTAGATGGATTCTACTTCAACTTCGACAAAAATGGCTTGTGAATGGCATTTTATGTGTTTATTTTAAATATATCTGTTTATTTCTGCGGTCAGGTTGTGTAGTTATGGTTTTCCAGTGTGGAGTGTACATGCAAAAACTAGCACTCCCGTGACAATGCATACTCAGAAATGCTGACTGAGGAATAGCAGGGCAGCACAGTTCCTGTCGTGCTTGGCTTTCCCACACAGATTGCTACATTTGACTACTCTTCTACAAACAGCAGAAAACTGCCTGTTGAAGAGAGAATGTCTCTTGATTTCATTTTAGGGAAACTTTTTGCAGCTTTGGGCTGGTCATTTATCCACTGGAGGCTTCAAGCACCTACACAGGACAAGTGCTTTAGAGAATAGATGGATGATTGGGTGGAACTACTGATTTTGTACATTTAATTAATAGAATTGATTTCAACTGTTGTGGTGTGATGGAATAAAATGCCACGAGCATTTGAACATTTAAAAAAGATGTTTGAAATGATACAAAATATATCTGCACCCTTTGTGGTGGTGAAAAAATTATATACTGCACTGACTGCACTCGTTTCCAGCCAAAATATCTAGATATTCTTAAACCAAGAAGGATTATAAACAATATTCACATGGTGGGGAAACAATATTGTCTTGCTGTATTGTCTTGAGTTTTTGCTTAGAACAACAAAATAATCTGCCAATGGGGAAAGCTAGATAACCTAATTTCAAACAGAAAACAAGATTATTTTAAAATAAGATAATTGATTTTACACCATCTGCAGATTATTTTCTTCATTTCAAGCAAAAAAATTATTTTGACTTGTTTTAAAAAAGTTTTTATTGTTTTTAATTTGAAGAATTTGTAGATGTTTTGGCTGAAAACAATATCTGGATGAAAAATAAAGAAAATCGCAAATTGTGAAATATTACTACAATATAAAATAACTGTTTACTATTTTGAGCATCATTATATCCCAGTCTTTTTAAAAAATTGTGCTAATATGATGACATGCTTCTCAAGAAATATTAACAATGTGTAAAACGGCTGTGTTGCTTAATATTTTTGTGTAAATCTGACTTTCTGATCAATGAAAGGTTTGAAAGAGCAGCATTCACTTGAAAATCTTTATAAATCTGTTGTATAATCTGTTGGATCTGTGGGTTTATTAAGGCCTTGTGGGATTCAGTGTTTCTCTCATGTGCTTGGACTCCTACTGTGTGAGAGGTAAGCTGCTGCAGGCAGCCCTCGTGTTGAGCTTTAGTTAGGCACCTCTAACACTCCTCTAACGGCCTGTCCCGGATCACCTAGACACATGATCACCTATGACTGTGACTCTGACCTGAGGAAAACTCCTCCTCTCTCTCTACAGTGAGCCAGGATAGTCCTCACCAGGAGACATTTCTGCACTGTCAGCCTCAATGACTTTGTCATGTCTTGGCTTCTTTAACTTGAGTCAGGGATATTTGATGACATCGTGCTTTGCTTGTTTCTTATACTTATCAATATTGCGATTTTAGACCATTGTATAATATATACGTAGCATCTCAGAATGATGCTGGTAAGATATTAAAGCTAAAAAAACAAAAAAGCCTCAAATGACAGAGAAGCAGCTGCCGACTTGTTCAACAGGGTGTGAAATAAACTAATAAAAACATAAGCATTCAGAGCAAGCTTTTTAAATTCAGACAACAGCATAAATATAAACACGAATATCCTCAAACCAAATACATACATTTTCTTCTGGTTTTTATAATGAAATATCTGGGAAAATGAGATAAAGTTACAAACTTTCAAAGGCTAACCACTATTTCACTAGACTCCAAGACTGAAAGTGCTCAAATTGACCCAATAATACAAGGTCTATTTATGGCTCAGGCCCTTCCTTTGATGTAAAATGAGACGTTTTTTCATCTACTTCAAAAGCAGCTTTCAGTTCTTCTTTAGCTAGTATTAGCATCACTCCTTGTGTACTTCAAGTACAGATACCACCAATCCCCTTGCTTCTTTACATTTTTTTTTGTCTTTTTTTTAGAAATACAGCTACTGAATAATTTCAACAAACTACAGAATGCACCTTAAAAAGCCAAAAGTTCTCCTCAAAAAAGCCACATGATTTAATAAATCCCTGACGTACATACAGTGTGGGAAAGTATGCACTCCAAAATGTAATACTTCAGGTTAAAGTTTACAACAAATGCTTATCTCTAACAGATCAATAGAAACAGTGCTGTTTTGTAAAACCCTGGATGTCTACAGTTTCAGAACCACAGCTAGCACCTTCCTCCAAATACACCAAATAAAAAGAACCTCGTCTACCTGTCTGTGGCTGTATCCTTGCAGCAGAAGGAAATATGGGAAATCAAAGGGCAGGTGGATGGAGTACTGCGTGTTGTTATCATCGCTGCTTTCCGTCTCCTCTTTCTCTGCGCTGAGGCGGTGAGCCTCTTTATCAGCCTCTGCCTCTGGATCCTCCAGTAGAGGTGCATTATGGGTCTCGCTGGCTTCTTTTCCCATTGTAGAGACGTTCATGTCACTCAAGCTTCTCCAGATTCCCAGCGCATCCAGCCCCTCATTCGTCCCATCCACAAACAGAGAGGTGACCCGCGCACGAGCATGCTGCAGCTTCCGGGCTTGGGCGTTGAGACCTGGGGTGGTAAAAGTTTTACTAATATGATTTCATACACACAATTTCACACGGTAATGCTAAAAACAATTAGACGAAAGAGAATAATAGCTTTGACTATGGCTTAGTCAGACCTACACTACATGAACAACTATTTTAAACACCATATAACTGCCTAAAATGATGAAACAAAATACAAGTAAATGTTTAAAGATGATGCTTTTAAACATTCTTTTAAATATAGCTGTAAATCTGCCACAGATTTGTTTAGATGAGCTGCTCTGAGATGACTCTGGATGGGAGTGACAGACCTTGTTGGGAGTAACGCAAGTTTTGTAACTAGTAGTAAATTAACATTACTTTTTAATTCATGATCTATATTCATTTTAATTTAGAATTTACATTGTCCCCCATTTATTGACTGACAGCCCACCTTTTCCCATGTTACGAGAAACTGGGAATAAAGTTTCTTGAACACAGAGTCTGAAATTTTCATATGCGTTTATTTCGGGGTATTTTCGTATTCGTTATCATTTCCTATCAAAATGCTTTTTAAGGAATAACATTTTTTAAAATGGACGAAAGCTTCAGAGGCAGTGTGTAAACATGATCAACATCAGGTTCTATTTATTTTTTATGCGAAAAATTCAGGCGAAAAATTTCAGACTCCGTGTGCAATGACTGCTTGTTACTGTGGTTCTAGACTAAATGCATTTACTTATTTCCCTTGCACAAAAAAGTATTGCTCAAAGTTAATACTAACAGTGAAAAGCAAGGTCAGAATATGATGCAAACATATTACAAAAAGTCCAATTATATTAACCAGAGGTCCTGACCATCAATGATCCAATTTAACCAGCAATACTGGAGTGAAATGGCTTTTATATTTGCCAAAAACACAACTTTTATATTGAAAACACTGAAGCAAGTCCAGGCTAAATGAGAAAAAAGTAGCATAACACATTACTTTCATTAACTAAGTACTAATAAGTAACTAATAACAAAAATAAATAATAAGTAACTATACTGTAATGCATTACTTTTAAGTTAAACTTTTCCCAACACAGGTGACGTAGCGTAAATAAAAGTGCTTTGAAATGTTCTCAGAGCTCAGGCTTTCACACCCAGCGGCACTCTGGGCGTTATCAGCTGTGGAAATGGGCGGTCATCTACATTGTTCTGCCAGAACACACAGCGATGGGGGCCGAGCTTCCCCAGTCACCGATTCTCCAGGGAACCCTGTGGAACACCACAGCCTCATGCCAAAGAAAAAACACCCTCAAGAGTGCAGGAAACACGCTCAGAAAGAAAAACAAGCGGCCATTTCGATGTTGGCGGCTGGAGCGCGGTGGGAAACTCGGTGTGAGAGCTGGTGGCACTATCCCAATAAAACATACTTCTGAGAGAGCGATTTCTCTAAGCTCCTTGCTGACAGGCTTTTGTTGGGATAAGCCGTGAGGTACCTCACTCTTAAAACATTCCTAAATTGTGTCAACTGGAACATAGATCAAAGGTCGACTAGTCAAAACACCTCTAAAGGCCGTTCACACCAAGAACAATAACTACAACGATAACTATATCAGCATCTATCCAGTGCGTGATAATAATCTGATTATCAGAGGAGCGCCCGGTTTTGTCGCCTGCCAATTTAAAGGAGATGGATCCTGATTTCTCTGTTATAGTTGGAAAGGTTAACTTGTCTTTGGTGCGAGCAGGACCTAGACAGTTGATACGTTCAGGCAATAAACTGCTGCGGTACCTGCAGTGATGGAGTCTGTATTCTTGGCACTCTGCGCTTCCACGTTTGCTCTTTTCTGGATCTCGAAGCGCCTGGAGAATCCGTCCTTGGGTTTCCAGAGCGACTGCAACATGAGGGGCTTCTCTTGGTCACCGACAACCCGACAGCACTCGGTCTTCCATTCGTGGTCCAATCCAGTTCGGCCAATCACATCACAGAGCACATACGCACTGGAGTCCTCCTTTTCCAAGCAGTACCTGTGAGGCAAGAGAACAGCTCAGTTAGCTTTATCTGCTGGACTATTAACTAGGGCTGGGAATCTTCACGATCCGATCCCGAAATCAATCTTGATCCCCATTTTTTCCTAGTTAATTCTTCTACGGTGCAAATATACAAAAAATTACATTTAAACCAAAATTGCACTGTGAAAAATTATTGTGATTTTAATGGTTAAAAAACGGAAAATGCTACAGTGAAAACCCGTTTAATGGTTAATGGTTAATGGTAAGTTCCTGTTCAATTTACAGGAAAACACCGAAAACTTACATTACCAAAGAATTCCCTGCATCACATTTTAAATTTTATTAGAATTTTTGAATTTGGTTCATCATGTGACTTTCTCATCACCTCCTGCATTTGGTAGTTATCAGTGCATTTCAAAGGTACAAAATAGATTTTACTACTTTAATAGGTTGCTATATTAACATTATATAAATTATTATGGAATATTATGAGAAATGACAGTATTTAACTGTAAATTTAACATACAACCGTAAAACAAAAAAATTATGCTTACCGTATTTTTTATTCTGGCAACTACAGCTGCCAATTTTTTACCGTAAATTTTACAGATTTTTTTTTACAGTGTGGAGTTTTCTTAAGAGTTGGGTTCTCATGCTAAACATGGCCAAAGTCTCAAGAAACATGTTGGATGTTTATGATGGAGTGTATCTGAATCTGGCATGGGCGCATCCCTCACCTCTCCAGAGCCTCTTTGACCAGCTCTTTGGCGCTGGAGTGACTGGTGGCCAGCACGCTCTTGTAGTTGGCTCCCTGACAGATGTCGCTGCCAAATATCTTGAGGATCCCTGGGACAGTCCTCTGGCTGGACAGCTCGGCGGGGTCGTCTGCTGCTTGCAGTTCTAGGGTCCTGCTGTCCTGACCCGGCCATTTATTTCGTAGGACAGGGCTTCGGCTGAACACTGTGGTCAGTCTGTTGTTGTGTCGGCGTATCTTGCTCTTGGCCGGCTGCCGGACACCAGTGCTCTCCACAGACTGAACCGTGCTGTCAGACGTGTTGGACCTCAGGGAGACAAGGTTAAGATGACTTTAAAAGTGATGTGAACATCTGCACTCAGTCTGCTTTAGGTGCAAAGACAGAATAAGTGTAATAGACGGTGAGTTAAATACAAATGCCTGATGAGAACAGAGAGTTCTGAGTTGATTTGACTGAGTAAAACAACCTTGTTAAAAACGTAATAAACACTGAGATAGCCAAGATGTGTCTATAGCTAGATTTTGTCATCACGTATTGTATCTTAAGTGTCTTGGTTAGAAGTTCACATGAATGACAGATTCTCACTGGTAGCTACTATACACATGTTCGTAAATTCTAACACTTTTTAAAGGCTTGACTTTCAAAAAGTGTTATATTGTTTTCATTAAAGCATCAAGGAGAAGGTTTGCCTCATCAGAAAATAACATATTTTAGTAAAAACTATTCAATATCTAAATAATTATGATACAGATTTAGACTTTTAATTCAAACTTGTATTCGTGACAAAAGAATCAACACTGTATAAACATAAAAACTGTAAGTTATAAACTTTAAATGTGTATAAATATACAAATTGCGAAAAAATAGGAAATATTTTATTTCACAATTCTATCAAATTTATTATAGGATATTATTTCACTGAGCCATTGGTTACTATTATGTGAGGAGTTGCTCATGTAACATGAGCCAGTATGATGATAATAATAGCAACAATAAATATTTTCATGTGTAAGTCATTTACTATTACTACTATGTTGTCATATATGTGTGTGTGTGTGGGGGGGGGGGGGGGTAAACAAAAAGGTGTAATTTGTCAACATTGCTTAATGTATACTAACTAATATGAACAAGCAATGAACAATACATTTATTAGTATATTTATTAACCTTTGCTAATGTTAGTTAATAAAAATACAATTAGTTATTGCTAGTTCACAGTGCATTCACTAATATTAACCAGCACACAGATTTTAATGCATACATTTTAAGTATTGTCCATTCTTAGTTCATGTTAACTATAAATCGTATTGTAAAGTTATACATTTTTATACGAAAAAATGGCCAGGATATGAGAAAGAAAAAACGGTCCGTCCTTCTTCACACTTGCCAAGATGCAGTCCAATTATTAGAGAAGTGATCAGAGCAATTTAGTGCAGAGTCACAAATATACAGTATTTTTATAGCAACATTTTTCAGACTTAAAAGAAAATGAATTATGTACACTATATCTTGCATATTTACATTTCAACAAACGTCTTGACGAATGTTTCACTTGTCTTAAATAAACTGACAGTTGATTTATTATCTAATGTCATGTCACCCGTGTCTCAAGTGTCCTCTAATGCTTTCAGGGGGCACTTCTTTTCTTCATTTGCGTAACGAATGTGTTCAACGGATGTCATGCATCGGTGTATGAATAACTCACTGTAGAGATCCGTTGCTGGCCTTTCTGCCCAGCAATGCCAGGCGTCTCTTGGGCGAGCGGATCAATAACCCGACAGGAAAGCCCAGAGCTTGTTTCGAGGCGTGATTGCTTCTTTCCTCCGAGATCATTTTAGCATGTGGTAGAGTACTGGAGAGGGGTTCACTTGCAAAGGTCAGGTTTAGCAGCTATATTTTAGTCTGTGTGCTCCGCTGTCAAAATAACTGGCGTCAGTGCGACACATGTTGCGCGTGCAAGTGACACACAGAAACTTTAAAGAGCTAAACATCTTCAGACTTCCTCAATTATTATGTAAATCCTTTCATCGCTTTCAAAAATATAATCCATGGCGAAGTTTAAAAAAAAAACATAAATCTATCCACTTCGCTATTAAATAATGTTATCCAGTCCGGTTTAAAAAAGTCTTCTTTATTTAGACAAGTACGTATACGGGTTAAAATGAATAATCCTAAAAAGTATAGCGATAAACTGTGCCTGCGAGTGTCCCGCTGAGTGTTCCCTGTCCCGTGTGTGTGTGTGTGTGTGTTTGGGTCCCGTTTGAAAAGTTAGTTAGGCGCGACTATACTGACGTAAAAAGGGCGTCTGGGAACTCTAGCCGGAAGTTAATTCCTATTATGGCAATGGTTTAGCTCATGAATATTAATTAGGATATGTGATTGGACGCACGAGTCTTAATTCATATTCATGAGCGCAAACCTTCAGTAGACTTTCATACATTAAATAACTGCAATAAGACCAGTACCTAATAGTATCGTCACTTCAATGACTCACGTACTTAATCATTAATATAAATACAGAAGGATATGCTTTATATTACAGTCTGTAAGCAATTGCCTCACTGTAAATGTGAGCGGATCTGAAGTTTAAGGAAAAGGGAAGGGTGGGAGAGGATTTCCCTTGCACTGGGTGTTAGGACTCAGCAACGTAAAATATGCAATCAATCTCTCTGCTTTGTCACATATGCTCGTTCTGTAAGCATCTCTTTTTTTTATCCACGATACCAGAAATATGCCTCCATCTAGTGGCACTCAAATAACACACGACTGTAACTACGAGCGTTTTCCTCAAGAGACCGCTTCAAGTTACAGAAATATCCCCCTGCATTCACTCAAACATATTCGATTGTATATATTTATAAAAAACGAAAAGTCTTATGATATCGCCAGGTTTTAAACTGATTTATTGGCTTACCATTCTGGACCCACAGTATTTAACCTGGTACACAGAGGTAATGAGTTTGCAGGCGTGTATTCAGTTAAGGAGATACAAGTAATGTCCTTTTAAAAAGGCCATTTTTAATATAAAGTCATTCACTTAGGTGGCCAACTGAATACATAGCCATACAAAAAAACAAAACAAAAAAAAAACACCATATATAAATGTAATATTAAATCTCTGGCTACAGTGTTCCTCCGCAAAGTCCCACAAAGTACGGGCTGTAGCTTTAAATACACGTATGTATAGTATAAATTGTCTGAACATGAATACATACATGTAAATACACATTTTAAAAATACATGTGTGTTTATATATGGCTCACACGTAGACAAATAAATAAATTTTTTTTGGATGCGTTTAATAGAGTAGCAGAATAAACATTCATGGACACATTGCTAAATATTTTGGCACTGTCAGGTTAAACAAGTTTAACAAGGAAAGACTGTCTAGTGTGTGAAACGAGCAGGTCAGCTCACAGAGCTCCAACTGAGTTTCAAAGAAAAACAACAGCAGCAGGGTTTTTTTCTTCATTTTTATTCATGACAAATACAGGTTTTTAAAACGGCAACAAAATGAAACCACTTCTCTAAACTAAAATCGTATAAAGATTTGGGATTTAGCATACAGAGGGGAAAACCAAGAGATAAAGCAGTTGAGAGACCTTTTAAGGCTTCCAATCAAAATACTGAACAGAACCGATCGTCGATATTTCCAACGTGTCAGGTGAGAGCAGACTGTACAGAGCAAACATGCCACAAGTATTTGATTCATTCTGAATGCATACTAACAGAAATAACGGTGGACCTGCATATGTGCATCTACGTCAGCTCATAGCAGTGAGACCAAAGAAAACCAAACAAACAGAATTAAAACAAACAAAAACAAAAACCACGAAAGGTCCTGTGGAAACGCTGAAAAAGGGACCGTTTTACATTTACATCTTTATCTTATAGGCCACTACATCTGTGGTTCACCTTGTTTTAAAGCAGCGGAGGTGAGTTGTCGGGTGGAGGTCTTCAGGTCTTCCTCTTTGCAGCTCAAACTCCCCCTGATGTACACAAATGGTCAGAGAAACGCAATTAGTGTGTGAACCCAGACACGCTGGCAGCACAAGCAAAAACATGACACCACATTTACACTAAAAACGATCAAACCACAATTTTCTTTATGTCCAATTAGCAATAAACACATTGAATCTTAGTTCTACACTCTTTATCAGAAATCCTGAGATTTATCAAAGCTTATATTTACAGCAGCAGCGATAGCAACTGCTCGGCTGCAAGTCAAAAAGATTGAAGGCAAGCACACAGATAAAACCAGGAAATATTTAAGGATTGATATCCCTCTGCTATACGGCCAGACTGTGACTCTGTAGGTGGCTGATCTTACTCTGAAAGCATGCACTTGTTTTTTTTTTTTTTTTAAAGGACAACACAAGTAGGGTTTTTAAACAAAACACGAGAGAGAAAGTAAAAGTTTACTTCAAAGACACACCTGCATTAAAACACAAGCTAATTCACACTAGGGCTGAGCGATATATACATTTCCAATATCCCCTGAAACAATCAGCATCGCAAAAATATGCATACAAATTTTGAGTAGTTTGATTTCTGTGCAATATTATATCAGGGCTGAAAGTAATGAATTAATTTGGTTAAAATGAAGGCAATTAATCCACCTGCCCCAGGACTTTTCACTATCTTCACTGTATGTGACTGCGTGCTGCAGCTGATGGGAATCCTGTCATATGCTCATATAATTTAACATATGAGGGCAAAAAATAGCTTATACTTGTATATATTATATGTATATATTATAATCACATTAACCACCAAATTGCATCTGCACAAAGTCTTTAGTTCTGTCAGGATTTACTAAAGCCATGCAGAAATGGACAGATCATTTTGAGCTTGACTATTGACAGGATTGTTTTCTCCCATCGGTGCTTCGAGGGAATTGCCTTCTCACGCTAATTTGCCCAGTTAAGTAAATCTGGCCCAAAACATCAGTGTTGCCAAGTCTTAAACGCCCTTTCTGGAGGTTGTTTTTCATTTCGGTGGATTGAACGACCTCAATAATGTGACAATTAGCCCCTGGATTGCAGATTTTAATTGCAAAAACATGTGTTCTACACCACCGGAATGCATTTGATTTTACCCGAAATCCCCCTGAAAAGCAAGTGGGCGTTTCGCTGAGAAAACCTGGCAACCCTGATAAACATTCATTTGATGTATAAATGTCGTATTATGTCATTCAGCATTATTACTTGAAA
>JAUCMT010000068.1:21994359-22006985 GCA_032357475.1 Enteromius thamalakanensis
TTTTCAACCATATACTGCTAACTGTAGGTTTCATACATTTAAAAACACATAAGTACTAGCAAAACCATACATTTATATTTTATAATATACACGCTGAAGTCTATAGAAACGGCAATAATGATCCTCCTTACAAAAATAATCTGACGACATGTTTTATTAATAGCATATACAGATCGTGTAGGTTACTATCAAGTTTATTCTTCTCTTCTTCCCATTTACCAGAGACTTTAATGTGTTTTAGGAGGAGAGGATGCATTTAGGTGTTGTAAATTTCATTACAAATTAATGTTTGACAAAATTGATTGGCTCTGGTCTGGGGGGGCAGTGCCTATTATTATCCTGCTTATTACATGGCTTTATAAAATAGTATTCCATACAACCACAAATACATACATGACATTGGCTTTTATTGATTTTTTCTCAATTATTAAGTTTAATTCAAACAATCAGGTAAGATTTTCAGAGATTTTATTAAGTTAATAAAGTTAAATATTTATAATTTAGAATATTTACTAAGCCACAGAATATTAGAGTATAGTAGGTTTAAAACAAACTCCATTTAAATGTGGATTTTAAAGGTTTTATTTTATGATGGTGAAAAAATCCTTCCTCAAATATGAAACTAAGTCCATGTCAGTCACCATCAGTTATTGTGTATGTGTGATTGCATAACAATAATAATATTAATGTATTTGATTAAAATATTAAGGCAGTATTCTGATGCTTGGTTGTGTGAAGCTAAAAGGTTATTTTGCTTGTGAAACAAAAAGTATTTAAACAATTAATTTTAATCATGCTTGCAGTGCAGGGCCAGGCAGGCAGGCAGCATAATGCCAAAAAAAGAGAGGATACAGAAAAGGAAGGAGAAGGAGCGCCAGGAAACAGCCAAGACTAGCAAATCGTTAAATGCATGGTTACAACCAGTTACCAGAAGCAAAAGCCAAGAGAGAACAGATAACTCAGATGTTGAAAGTGTTAGACCTGAGAGAGCAGTTGAAATCTCTAAAACGACAACTGAAATTCAAAAGGAGGTTATAGAGGCAACGACTGACACAGATTACAAAGATGATCAGGAAATCAATGTCCATGATGAAGAGGAAGAGACTATAGAGGGGAAAATGGTGGATAATGTTGAGTTTGAGGAAGCAATAGAAGATGATGAGGTTGAGGAAACTGTTGGTATTGTAGAAGGGGCCATATCAAAAATTGCATCCTTAAAGTATCCAACAGATCCTGCACACAACAAAGCTTTTGATCTCCAGTGTATTGCCAGTTATGTGAAAATGTGTGTTGATAGAGGACCATGCCAACCTGTTCTCAGATTCCCCAAAAATACTGAATGGCGATCATTTCAGAAGACATGGTATCAAAATAGGCCTTGGTTGGAGTATTCACCTGACAAGGATAGTATGTACTGCTTTAGCTGTCGGCTTTTTCTTAGTGAACAAAAGTACACGAAGAGTACGTGGAGAGTGGCTGGTGTTGACAACTGGAAAAGGGCACTTGAAAAAATGCAAGAGCATGCAGACTCAGAGGCTCACTTAACAAGTATGGTGCGATGGAACACGTATAAAAATAGTGCTTTACAAGCAGCTTTTGATGTATCAAATGCTCAAGACAAGGCAAAAAGAGAGAGAGACAAACAAAGAAACAGAGAAATTTTGACCCGATTAATTGACATAACTTTATATCTTGCACGGCAGGGGAAGGCTTTCAGGGGTGATGATGAGTCTGCCACAAGCTCAAACCAGGGCAACTTCCTTGAACTTGTTAAAATGTTTAGCCAGTATGACAGTGTACTGAGACTACATTTGGATAATGTCAAAGACCAGAAAAAAAAAAGAGGCGTCAAGTTTCACTCCTCTCAAACAGAACACAAAATGATCTCATCAAAGCCCTGGCCACATTCACAAAAAGAGAGATATGGAAAGAGATAGAGGAGGCCAATATATATTCAGTACTTATAGATGAAACCACTGATGTATCTCATTGCGAGCAGGTCTCTCTTGTTGTGCGTTATGTGTACCAAATGGAAGTCAAGGAGCGCTTCGTCCAGGTCTGCAATGTGTCAAAAACAACAGGTGAGGAAATGGAGAAAACAGTTCTTGACTTACTAAATAACAACGGCCTACAGATCCAAAACATGCGTGGTCAAGGCTATGATGGTGCTGCCAATATGAGTGGTCAATATAGAGGACTGCAGTCAAGAATACTGCAACACAATGACAAGGCTCTGTATGTGCACTGCTTAAATCTCATCTTAGTTGAAGCTGCAAAATCAAGCCTCCACTTCATTACCTTTTTTAACCTGGTACAGAAGCTCTATGTATTTCTCACCAGCTCTACGAAAAGACACACTGCATTTGTGAAATGCCAAAAGACCCTGCACCCTGGAGAGCGTGTAATCAAACTGCAGAAACTCTCTGACACACGTTGGGCATGCAGAGAAAAAGCCCTGAAGGCCCTCCTTAAAGTGATGAGCTCTGTGGTCAAGGTCCTCACTGACATTACAGAGCAGGAGCCTCCAGATACAGCTGCTGGAGACGCCAGGATGTACCTTAAAGCCATAGACTTTGAGTTTTTGCTCTGCCTTGAGATCGCCACTCCTGTCTTTGAAATCACTGCTCTTGCCTCTGATGCTCTACAGAACTGTGATATAGATCTGTCCACAGCATATACGGTTGTTGATGGAGTGAAGGACACCATGTCCAACCTCAGGACAGAAGAACAGTTTGGAAAACTGTTTAAGAGTGCCACGGAAAAGGCAGAAGCCGCTGGGATCAGCATTCCCAAAGAGCCCCCAGGACAGCAAAGACAGAGGAGGGTGCCTGCAAAATACAGCCAAAGTACTGGTGCAGCCACAGAGAGCCACTCCTTCCAGTCAGTAGAAGACTACTACAGAGTAAAGGTGTATTATTCGTTCTTAGATGTTCTTTCTCAAGAACTACAAAGAAGATTTGGGGGAGAAGGTGAGACACAGTCCAGTAAAATACTGAATGCACTCCACAGTTTGACAAAGGCCAACAACTGGATAGGCAAAGATGCAGTGGGTCCTGGCTCTCTTGAGGCCATTCACACACTGTGTGAATTCTATGGAGGAGAGGAGCAGAAGTTGAAAACAGAGCTCAGGGTTTTTCATGCATCTTTCCCAAACACATTTACATGAAGGAGATGTTAAAAACACTGAGAGACAACAGTGGACAGGATATCTTTCCAACACTTGTGGAAATGATAAGAACTTATGCAACAATTCCAGTGTCAACAGCAACAGTGGAGAGGTCATTTTCCAAGCTCAAACTGATTAAAGACACACTCAGAAGCCTATGCACTGAAGAGAGGCTTTCTGATCTCCTCCTCCTGGCTATTGAGAAAGACATTCCTGTAAACCACAGTGAAGTAATAAACATCTACAGGGACATGGCCCCCAGAAGGTTGCCTCTGTAAGGGAGGAAAAAGAGACAACCAGGGAATGGAAGTAACACATTTTATTTTGAGGTAGAAGACCTTCTTTTTGTAATAATTTTATTAAGTTGCTGTATTTTTGTGATTTTTTTCAAAGTTAAATTAACAGTAAAGTTAACAAAATACCAGCAACAACCCTCTTCAGTTTAGCGTGAATATTTGTGTTGATTTAAAAGTGTTATGTGTTCTGATGTTATGTGTTCAGCAAAATAATTAAAAGGATCTAGTGCCTTGTGCAAAAAATAAACAAATTATTAGTAAAACACACCCCTCTGATTGATGCTATTATTTTGTTTTTTTCTAATCTAAATATATACTTGAAACTAGCATAGAAAATGTTTTCAAAACATGCACATTGTGAAATGGTTTCCTTTGCTGCTCTATAAACCTAGTGAATACTAAGGAGACCATTGATTCTGTGTGAACTGATTATTTTGTAAACATCTTTTGAAAATTAAACAATTGCATTTTGAGTTTGAGGAAGATAAAATTAACTAAAAGTGTTGCGTTAGTATATATACTTTTTTGTTTAAAAAAAGAAAAAAATACGTAATTATGAGAAGTGCCCTTTATTTCAGTTGAGCCCCTGCCCCTCAAAATGTCTGTGCACGTCCCTGCTCGTCACATACTTTCTACAATTCATATCTTTTTAACTTCAAACACATCTTGTCTAGCTCTGCATGTGTTCTCTGTGCAGGGTACTTCAAAAAAAGAGCGGCAAACTAATGTACATGATATATAATAAATGCTCATGTTGCTCATGTTCAGAAGAAGCTTTATAATAATAATTGAAATGAATTAGTGATCACAGAAGAACACAAAATTCATGTCCAGATTAATTTTCCAAATGTCAAATTTTACAGAAATATGAAATGTTTTAAATAAACGTTAAAAGTGAAAGTGAAACTGCTGTCAGCGCGTCATTGATTTTCTGACTGAATAATTGATTGAGTTTCTTTCTTTGAGCGGCTGATTTATTCAGGAATGACTCGCTAGATTTATTTAGAGATTGATTCAGAAATGAAACGTGCAGCAGATCAGCTCTGACTTTGTTTGAACTCTTTTCTTGGATGAAATGGAGCAGAATCAGCCAATAGAGTCTCTTCAGTTCATTACATCCTTGTTTCTTGAGCTG
Source organism: Enteromius thamalakanensis (assembly GCA_032357475.1). Classification (NCBI taxonomy): domain Eukaryota; kingdom Metazoa; phylum Chordata; class Actinopteri; order Cypriniformes; family Cyprinidae; genus Enteromius; species Enteromius thamalakanensis. The sequence goes on from JAUCMT010000068.1 coordinate 21,998,957, forward strand.
TTGTATTAAATCAGCATCACATCAAAGCACTTTAATCATTAAAAGTCATCTCCGTCTCACAAACACAGCTTGAGAAGCTAGTATTGACAGCTTCACAGACTCAAGATCTTTAATGATCTTTATGACACCAGCATTAAGATGTTTAGCAGTGTCCCGAGGAGGAAGAAGAACAGGAGAGGACAGGGACAGAGCAGACACCAGCAAGAAAGAGAAACTACAGTAAATGGATGGACAGACAGACAGATGTAGAAATAGATTTATTGGAGTAGTGTGTCGAAATATCATTTTACATTTCCAAACATATATTTTACCATTATTTGATCAAATCAGTGAAATGTTGGTCTGGGAGCAAGCAGTGATCCACGCAGAGATCTGATTTATGTGACAATCATTGAGTCTGGCTCTTCAAGATGTTTAAATAACCCTCGTCAACTTGTGTAAAAACACAGGAAAATGAAGATGCTGTAATTTTCAGTACGTTTTGCGGGAGATGCAAAGACTTCTGGGGAGAAGGTGAGCACAGCGTTTTTGTGAGAAGTTGGCGCCATTTTAGCACAGTGATGCAGAGACAGTTTTTCTGCAGAAAACATGCAGTAAAGTTTGTGACATGCAATAAGTTTCAGTTTTTCTGAGCAGTGTGACGCTCTTGCGTGAGGCCGGTTGTAGAGTTTTGGCGGATTGAGTCGAGAACAGTGTGAAAGGCTGAGAGCACGAGGGAGAGGTGCTGGAGCCGAAGGTTTGATTCTGCACTTCGTTGTTTGTGCATCATTTGAACTGTATGTGTTTTTGAAAGCTTTGCTGCAAGTCATCTAAATCATTGTTGCTACAGATTGGTACAAACCTTCTTTACACACATAGACATGATCTCGACACTGCTACAGTTTTAATTGAGCTGTGAACTTCAGTGTAGCGACCGAATCATCATTTTGTTTCTTCTGTTTTGCAAAAGTTATTTGATTGTTCATGTGAACGGAGTTCAAACATGTCTAAGTTTATCTGAAGTGAATTATTTGCGAACTGGTTGTTATATCAGAACCAAATAAGTCTGCCTGGTTATACAGTGAGTGATGCACCACAGTTACAGGAAGTAGTAAGATGCAGGATTGATTTTCTTTATTTTCTTTATTCATTTTGTGTTTTGTGCTGATCTTTTTCACTGAAACTCTATAAAAAGCAGACAATCTAAAAAAGAGAAATATTAAATTTGAGTTAACATTTGAGGAAATCAGAGTATCTTTTACAAGCAGAACCAGTTTTCTGCATCTCAATCTGTGTCGTGGGTTTTCTGTAGTTCATCTGATGCAGCAGAAAGAATCATTTAGGATGGTGTGGTCATCTGTTATCATTTCAGAGACGGAGAGAGGAGGCTTGTCTTGTCCATGTCCCGGTGGAGTGATGCTGTAATACAACACCCTCTTTTCCTGGCTTGGTATCCAACTCACCACCTCTCCAGTTTCATCTCAATGAAGGTAACTGGACGTTCTTTTCGGAGGTGTTGAATGAGAACGAGCAGTCCTGTCTCTGTGTAGAAATGAACAGCTGCAGATGCTGAACATATCCAGGGTAAAATCTGTGAGACTGAAGTGTATCTCTTATGATTCTCTGTGTCAACTATGGATTGTAGTCCAGAATGGAGAGCACTATATAAGCCACCGTTACCAAAGAGAGGAGGTGATATTGAGTTTAGAATAATTGCTGTGCATGCTTTCATTTCTGTAATAATTTTAACAGTTTTACTGTATTATGCTGGATATAGAATGGTGAAGGGGTTGCTGCAGGCTGAGAGACATCGGATGCCGTGAGACACAAAGTTAATTCAGTATATCCTGTTGAATAACAAAAAAAATATACCTCCAAATTCCTCCAAAACAGCTGCAACATTGTGATCTTCAGAGGCATCGGTGGTTTCTCAAAAGAAGTGCAGCAGCTATTACTAACTTAAAATCACTGCTCACAATGTATTGTACACTGATGTTAGAATCAGCAACTGTTTTTCTTCCTGCGCTCAGCTGAGAGATTTCCTCTTCCACTCAGGTGAATATTGGCTGTGATAGTTTGCTTTATCTAGAGTAGGGTTATCAAAGCAAATCCTGCATTAACTGAATCAAGTGTGTAGGGCTGCAATGATTTCTCTACTCTATTCTAAAGAGTTGTTGTGAGTTTGGGGTTATTATAACGTTCACCAGTGTGCGCCATTTCATCAGATTTGTAGCAGTACATCAATACTGACGTACATTAATATCTTCATCGCAAATTAAAAATAAAGTTTAAACCATTACTCAGAGTTGACACATTTTGATTTCCACTTATTTAAGAAATTACAGTGGCTGTAAGGAAATGCCAAAATATTACATATTAAGTGGACATTTGAATTGAATGCTGTTTATTCAGTATTAAACCCCTTAACTGTCGCCCCCATTTTTGGGGAAACACGTGAAAAAAGTATTATACAAGCTTAAATAGGTGTAAAAAATAAAAAAATATTTATATGTCTAAAAGTTATTGAAGTTTAAGTTTATTGTTATGAAAATTTACAAAAAATATTATTTTTATTATTATAAATGCATATTTTTAATAACTTGTGTTTTAGGTTAAAAATGATAAAATCTTAAATCCATATGTCTAATCAAGTTGTGTTTCAAATTTCATCTTGATATCTTAAAAAATGAGGTTTCTGTGACACTTTTTGCAGCTACAACACAACGGCCACTAGGAGTCACCACAGTACCCTTTAGTGACCCCTAAAGATCATAGTTACTTGAGCTGACATCTGACACCATAAACTGAGACTAGACTTTTAAAAAAACTTTTTCTTTACTTTTCTACAAAATATTCACATATGTTTACACTTTCTATTCATAGGACAAATGAAACTAAAATAAACAAACAAAATAAATATTTATTACAAAACTCAATCTCTAACTATTTACAACTTTTTAACTGTTTTCAAACTTTTGAAAAACACAACTTTTTCACAACTTTGTACAACTTTTTACAACCTCTCAGTCCTAGACTACAAATTTCGCTCATCATGCCAGGGGTTGAAGCAGTCTCTTGTTGCCTGGAAACACAGGTAAGCATTACATGCCTGGCAGATGACAAGTGTTTTTTGGTGGCACACTCTGCATCTTCTCCTAAAATCATCGGAGATTCCAGTGACATATTTTGGCCTGTGGGGTGGGGCATTGCCTGAGGGTATGCCTGTAATCTGAGCTGCAGCAGTAGGGGCAGAAGGGTCGTTCCAATCAGTAAGCTCCAGAACCAGGGCTTCACGGAACTCGCGCTGTGTCTTTGGTTTTTGGTTCCGTGCAAGAGCCATCTGCTGATGGATGATAAAGGCATTCACCACAGCAATGTCAATGAAGTGGTAGAATAGGGCACGGTACCACTTCCTGGTCTTTCGGAGAACGGTATAGTAGCCAATGAGGGCATCAGAATGGTCAACTCCTCCCATATTCCTGTTTGGATGATAATAATAGGACATATTTCAAACATGTAAACCATGTAAATAAAACATATAAACATTTTTTTTTACAATATCACAGAATAAATTCAACTCACTTGTTGTAGTCAGCAACTGCAGCAGGTATAGGAACAGTCAGCTCTGTCCATTCTCCACTTCTTGTCCTTGTCCTCCTCTGCACTGTCTGGTCTCCATTTGCTGAATGGAATGAGGAGCACATGAGCACCTCCCTGGTGTCCTTCCATTCAACAAAGAGTAGCTGCTCATTGCGGATCCATCTCATACTCCCACGGGGAGCATTTCTGGGTAGTCTGTTGACTGTGGCTTGTGGGAAGCCCACCCGGTTGCCTCGAATAGTCCCACAGGCCCAGATACCCTTCTGGAGGAGGTCCCTGAACAGTGATGGGCTGGTGTAGAAATTGTCCACATACAGCTTGTAGCCTGTTCCTAGGATTCTCTCATCCACCAGCGCCATCACTGATTCATAGCTGAGTCCCTTTTTTTGTTCTGCTTGTGCCACAGAGGATTTCCCTTCGTGAATAAAAAAATCCCATGTGTAGCCATGAGTGGAATCAGCTAAAACAAAAAGTTTGTACCCCCATTTTGTTGGCTTCTGCTTCATATACTGTTTTAGCCCCGTCCTGGCTTTTGATGCCACCATCCGTTCGTCTACAGCAATGTTCTGCGAAGGGTGGAAAAAAGTCTTGCAGGCATCACGGATCTGCTGATAGACCGGCTTCAGTTTTCCCAGGCGATCATATGCTGGGGTTCCCTTTTTTTTCAAGTTCTCAGCATCCTCTTTTGGGTCACTGAGATGCAATGCAGTTGAAATTGCATGAAATTTCCTGCCCGACATGACGCTTGCTGGAAAGCCTATGCTATATAGCCTGGACCCATTCCAGTAATCCGATAGAGCAGGAACTTTTACCAGACCCATGTACATGATCAGTGAAAGGTACGAGTAGAAGTCCTTTGTGGAGATGTTCTGACAGGGTTTTCTTACAGCATCCTGATTTTTTGCTGCATAAGCATTCGAATTCCGGATAATCGTCTGGTATACTGATGGTGAAAGATACAGCTCAAAGAGTTCTAGAGCACTGTATGACTCAGTAAGTATCACCTGTGGCCCTGGAGTTCTACTTGGTCGAAACACTGTCACAGGTGGTGGGATGTCCAGTTCATCTGAGCTGTGCCATCTTGCTGACATGCCAGAAGAAACAGCGGATCGTGTTGGTCTTCCTCTTCCTCTGTCTCTCCTTTCTTCTGTTCCTCTTCCCCTCCCTCTTCCTCTCCCCCTTTCTCTCCCTGTTACGCTACTTCTGCCTCTCTCTGTCCCTATTCCTCTGCTTTGCCTGGTAACTCTTCTTCTCCCGCTCTCTTCATCTCTGAATCCACTGAAAAGTGAAGTAGATGATGCTGGAGCTAAAGAGGTTGAGGGTTGAACGCTGTTATCATCCTCATCCTCATCATCTGAATATCTATTCCAACAGAAAAGTATGAAATGAACTAAGAACTATAATACAAAACTAATATACAATGTAGTACAACCATAACATAGAATGACATTAGTTTTTTACACACAAAAATAAGATACAAGCTGAATTTAGTATAAAACTTATATAAAAAATACATGTAATGCATAATTCAATGTCATAAATCAAAAGTAAATTCTTCAGGCAGAAGCATGTCTGGCTCATCATCGCTTGATGGATGATTTTGTTCATCATTGTCACTTTTGAAAAGTTCCTCAACAACTTCTAAAAGTGTATAATTCCCTTTAGGCCATCGTGGATCCATCTTGTGAATGTGAGGGTCAAAATGACAGTGTAGTCTGTGTGTTTAGGCTTTCTACTCTCCAAATTTACAAACATTTACCAGGTGTGCCAGACCACTGAGTGTGATTGGCATGTATTTGCAATCAAACATAAAGACCTTTTCTATTGGATAAGGTTTATTTTGTCATCAGTGTTCAAAGAGGCCATTAGTCAACTGACAAGCAGAAACTGAAGGAGCCCTAGTGACAGCTCTGGCTGTCCCGTTTGGCTACTGAGACTGTCTTGCCTTGCTGTTTTTGGACATAACTTTGTGAAGGCAGGCTTAAAGACTCCACCAACACAGCAATAAGTATATTTAAAAAAAACATTCAAAAAATTACATTTTATCACAAAATCAAAATTATAATTCTCGTTTAAGACAGTATTTATGATATTGAAAGTGTGTGCTTTGACTTTTTGTGGAAAAGGTTACAACTGCTGTTTTTTTTTTGGATGCACTCTTGTCATAAATTTCTCTATTACTGTTATTATGTAATTGCTATCATAAAACAATGGTCAAATATCTATTATAGACCTAGTATAGACCTAAGAGGACTTTCAGGATTTACATTACGTTTTAATTGTAATATAGTGACATAAATGTCCCGTATCCAAGATGGTGACAGTTAGTAATCAGTAAGTTCAACCTACAGAGAACTAAAATAACAACATTCTATCTGGTGTGTGCAGTTGACTGAATGTTTGACTTCTTCTGTGTTGCAGGTTCAGACACGATGAGCCGCATTATTCCCAAGAGCAAAGCAAAAGGCACTGACATCTGTGCAGTTAACGACTACTATTACATAATCCGCTCTGACCTTGGCTGCTATATGCAGACAAGTGATTTAAATAAAGGTGCAGACATCTCTGTTTTCAGTCTGCACCATGCCTGCCAAAATGGAGAGCATTACCTTGGTAGTGGTGTTGGCTACTTTTACATCATCAAGGGCGACTCCTGCCGCAGAGTCACTGATCTGTCGACAGACAGTGATGCTGTACGTTTCAGACTTCATCCCAAATTCCAGGGTGGAGATCACTACTTTAGAGTTGATCAATATTTTTACATCATCTTCCAAGAAACGGCTACTTTACAAGCAACAACTGACATGACTAAAGACACCGATGCTGAAGAACACCTCCTGCATTCCAACTTCAGAGACGGTCTGTATTACTGGGGCCTGCATGACGTAAAACCTACCATATTTGGCATCTGCTTCTCATTCCTCAAGCCTGCCTCTGAGTGGGGAGTTGAGTTCTGCAAAGCCCCTTTTCACAGCACAGGAGAGCAGAATTATGTCTATTCTGTTCATCCTGATGTTCTGAACTTCCTTCCTGGTGGACTGTCTGTAACTAAAGGCTCAGCCACTGGTAGGTGGGAGAATATTAAAACCATAACTAATGACAGCAGTACACCGGTGACATGGCAAGAGAAGATCACAAAGAAGGTTGGATACAGTAAGCAGAAGATTACCCAGATCACACACAATTGGAAAATAGCTGGATCAGGCATGGCTGAATCTGGAGAGCTTGCAGCAATGATTGCGAAGTTGCAGTTCTCCTTTTCTGCAGAATATGGAGGTTCACATGTCAGCACTGAAAACGAAAGCTGGAATGAAGCGACTGAAGTGGAAGAACTGCTCAACTTTCAGCTGAAGCCAAAAGAGTCTGTCAATCTGTGGCAGTACAGACTGGGTCTTGGTCAAGAATCAGTGTTGTTCTGCCGTGATTTAAAGATTACCAGTGAGCCTAAGCCTCCAACTGAAATCCCATTGCCACAGACAAAACCATGAAAATATGCTTATCTGGATTGCTGAACTTCAAGGATAACCAAGTGCTTTTCAGTAAATACATCACCTATACATTCTCAAGTAATTATAAGAATATCTAAGGTCTGGTATCATTTAACAGTTCACTTTAGTATTGTATATTCACCATGGTACTGGTTGTTCCCTTAACCCAAAAATATTTTTACTTTGTGTCATTTTGTATATGTTTCGGTGGCTCATCCCAACATAATTTTATTAACAAAAACTAGTTTGGGACTGCTATTTAATAGCCTTCAAGAGTTCATGCTTTCCTCATATTGAATAAGCAAATTTGATCAGGGGCCTGTTCCATAAAACAAGTTAACCAAATAAGCCAGGCTTATGGCAGATATGGTCTGACTTATTTTAATACAAATTAACTGGCAATAAGTCAGACTAACTGAAATAATACTCTAATCTTGGTTTATGGAACCGGCCCCAGGATGGATGTACATGTTTGCATTTTTTAGAAAAAAAAATATTATGCGTAGTTACTAAGTTTTGAGAAAATAAAACTTTCTAAAATAAGGCCATTCAAGCCATAGTCAATGGTCCTGAATAAGAATTTAGAGTAACCAGTCTATTAGGCTGGAATATTTACTTCAGAATGATGTGAAAATAATTTCAATTACTTATTCACAGAAAACAATATAGTGTAGGGCTGAAACGATTCCTCGAGTAACTCGATTCCAAAAAATCATCGCCTTTATTACTGTGACAATGCACTTACCCTTACGTCACCGTAAAGCGGAAGGAAGCGGCGGTGTTTTGATTTGAGGGCGCAAGCGCGGACTAGTGCGGGCTGCGTAACGTCTCTGTTACGTATGTAACCCTCGTTCCCTGAAGAAGGGAACGGAGATGTCACGTCGGTGACCGACAAATAGGAATCTCGCTTCGAGATGCCAAAACAACTCTGCGTGTACAAACACGCCAATGAATTTCATTGG
>JAUCMT010000068.1:22007085-22022809 GCA_032357475.1 Enteromius thamalakanensis
TTATGGATTTGTGTTTACTGTTGTGAGAATATGAGGCATAGTTTCAAGAAATGTGTTTAAGCAATCGAGAAAAACTGAAATATTTTGTTTTGTAGTCATAACCTGATATTTTTAATATTATTTAATATTATTATATAATATTATTACCTTTTTAATCGAAACTAATAATGTAAATTAATAATGTAAAAGTAATCCAATATAATGTCTCAACAGGTGCAACCCAACAATTTGGTTAAAACAAATAAGCCAGTGTCTTTTTAGAGTGCAATGTGATATAGTAACAGTGGCAACATAATGCGGTGTGCAGAAATGTGTGTGTTCGAGTTTATGCGAGTAGTTCTATATTTTCTTATGGCTTTGAGTAGGTCTATCGAGTGGGTTGACTGAAGGAGACACAAACAGCTCACAAAAACTGTCCGTTTTTATCACAGAGCTCAGCATGTGTGAAACATTTCTTATGCCTAGATGTTGTTGGAATCTCTTTTCAGTGATCCTGAGATTTGCGAGCTCTCCTGAGGCATCGGAAAAACACACTTGCATTTCGAACATTCTGACATGTTCCTTCCTGTTCGCTAATAAGTGTGAGCTCAGAAATATTGCACACATTCCCTCAGCGTCACAAAGAAAAAGATACAGAACATCACTAACAAAACGAGGACCAAAATGTGCTGTGCAATCACCATGTTTTTATAGATCAAAAGTAATTTTTTGCAAGTAATGTACAAATGTAATTAAGTAACATCAGGTTTAGACACAGTAATGTGCTTCAGATGAGTCTGAAGCACCCTAAAGAGAGCAGTCCGAAAAATGGAGCGAAGCTGGAGGAAAACAAAGCTAGAAGTGTTTCGTTAACTTACAGAAAAGCATTAAAAAGGGCTAGATCTGATTACTTTTCATCTCTATTAGAAGAAAACAAACATAACCCTTGGTATCTATTCAATACAGTGACTAAATTAATGAAAAAAAAAGCATCAACAGGTACTGACTTTCACAAGACCACAGCAGTAATGACTTTATGCAATATTTTACTTCCAAGCACTGTGCACTGTAGACCCCTTGAGAAAAAATCCACTCATTTTCTACCATAGGAGAGGAAGAATTGTCTAAATTTGTTAAATCATCTAAATCAACAACATGTATGTTAGACCCTATTCCAACTATTACAAGAGCTGCTTGCCGAAGTCATACTGTAGATCCTCTTTTGTCTATTATTACGTAATTCATCACTGTCATTAGGATATGTCCTCAAAGCCTTTAAACTGGCTGTTATTAAGCCTCTTGTTAAAACCCCCCAAAGATCTAGCTAATTACAGACCGATATCAAATCCCTTTTCTGTCAAAGATACTAGAAATGGTAGTATCCTCACAATTACATTCTTTCTTAGAGAAAAATGGTATCTGTGAGGATTTCCAGTCAGGATTTAATTAGAGTTACATATGACCTGCTTCATATGACCTGCTTCTATCATCTGATCGTGGTTGCTCAGCACTGCGTTCGACCACAACATTCTCTTTAATAGACTAGAAAACTCTTTTGGCATTAGTGGAAGTGCCTTAGCATGGTCCAAATCATACTTACCTATCATACATACGTATCTGATTGCTTTCAGTTTGTAGCAGTGAATGAGGACGTATCATATCAATCACAAGTGCAATATGCATTTTATAAATGAACAGTTTAATCTTGTCATTATACATTACCACCACTCATATTTGATAATATTTTGATAGTGCTTTGCTACAATCTGTATTGTTAAAAGCACTATATAAATAAAAGTGATGATTGATGACACCAGGCAATAACCACAGTTGCATGGGTGGTTTAAAATGGAGCATATTTAACAAATTCCTCTTTGAATTATTAATATTATTAGAGCCTGTGCTTATCTCATTAGTCAGGCTAAAGAAAGCAACACTAAGGAAACAGACGGCAGCCACCCATGGGGCATGTTAAGAACAACCTGCTCCGTAGCAGAGTTGGGGCATGAGCCCAGAGCATCATGGGTGGAGAAGAGCTAAATAAAACCGCTCCAGTGTCATAAGTGTGCTTAATGTCTCAGATTTTCTATCATTATCCTTCGTCATTTCTCGGCGGGTTTATCCTCATGACTTCCACACATGATTACAGTCAATCAGCTGAAGCGCCTCATGCAGATTCACGAGTGCTGTTTGTTTGTCTCGTCAGCATCTGTAATTATCAAGCTGTGCATTGATTTGTCAATTACTCCACTTTCAAACACTGCTGTAGTGTTTTAACATGTTTTGTTGTCTTGGTTCATTTGTTTGCCATGTTTGTGTACAGTATCATGCCTTTGTGTCTGCTGGTGTCTCTTGTGAAAAAGAAGTACAATTTATAATGCTTTTAAATATTGAAAATATATATGCTTTTAAAGAATTTATACCTTGATCTGTCTGAATACCTGGTTCTGATTGGCTGGCAGGTGTGTATTAAAACCATTCAAAGCACAGGCAGTTTACAGTAATCACTGTTCTATATTAATGTTCTGTTTTCATTGATGCACACAAACGCACACACTTCATGCACACACAGAGATCGGAGATCATGCTGCATAAACACAGAAACAACCAGTAGCACAGAAACCTGTCACTGCCACCCTGCAACTTTTATTAATACTGGATCACTACATTATATTCATCAGCAACAAGGGGGTAAAATCTGTTTTTTTAAGTAACTAAACTTACAGATTAATTTTTTGTAGAGAGTCAAACAGATGCAGGTTAGGGTTAGGGTTCTCTCAAACAACATTCATGTGCCTCTCTCTTTCTCTTGATAATTAATTCACATAAATGCTGTTACTGATTAATTCAAATAAATGTAATCCTACCGCACTATATCATGTTTGATTAGCGATCTAATGATGGACACCATTTTTACCCTTCCAGTCAAATATTGCACTGCAAACAGCTTTAAGTTGTCAGTGAAACATAAATTAGTTTAATGCACAGCTAGCCATGGATACATTATAACACTTCATCTCTTTTGTTTGCTGTCTGTCACCGTTTAGTTTTGGTTTCGCTTTCTCTCTTCCTGTCTTTCATTATTTGGCCTTGTTCCTGTCCTTGTTTAGTTAATGAGTTCACACAGACCATGACAGAATAATCGGACCTAAAAAAAAAAATTGGACCCCGGTCACGCTACTGCATGCAGGACGGCCGTCCTGTTTGGATTTATGGGACTGAGCTTCTCAAGACAACTTGTCTGGTACCCTTGGAATATCGAGCTCTTAAGACTCTAAAGTTTTGTCTGGGACTCAACCGTCAGCTAGCGAGACAGATAGCCATCAAGCCTCCCTCACTGATCGCAGAGGTATTGTCCACTCATCTCACCCAACAGAGCCGATTCCGACAACAGAGCCCGAGTTCACGCTGCAAGAGCCATCCTCAAATAAATCCCAGCCTCCGAAGCCAGAACTCCACCTCGGCCCTTCGACCCGTCAGCTTCACCATGGGCCCTTGCTCCCTCCTCTTCATCGGGTCTCGTCCAGTCACTAGCTCCACCGTGCTCGATCTTCTCTCTGGGTCCACCTTGGTCAGTCAGAGTCCATCCGCCACCTCGGGACTCCACTCCATGGCGTCCGAATCCCCTCTTCCACATCGGTCATCAGCGCCACCTACTTTACCTTGGCCCTACAGATCCTCGGTCGCTCTGGCTCTTTGGCTCTCTGCCTTCACCCGTACTGCATAGTGCCCATACTGCAAAGCCTCCACTGCCTTCCCATCCCTCGATGGCGCAGTGAGCAAAGGGTACATGATGCTACCGCCCCTTGACCAGACGGTTGCTGTTCACCTCTGCCCACCGTCTACAGCAGGATGGAAGACCAGGCCAGCCCACCCTTCTCTCCACGCTATGGCGCTGCTGCAGGTCTTCCAGGCCAAGATCCTCGCCGCCTCAGAGGACCAACCAGATGTTGACGCTGTGAGGGAGCTCCGCACTCAGGGCGACCAAGGCAACGGCCCAAGCCATCGGCATCATTACATGGCGAGCCTGGTAGTGCTAGAGAGGCATCTGTGAGTTATCAGTCCCTTCACAGCGATATAACTGCAGACATAATAAAACCATTATCACTCCACCTGAATGCCTGACGAGCCATTCCCAGAGTGTCAGAATGGGTTTTGGGGATAATAGAAAAAGGCTACAGCCTTCAATTCGCCGAAAGGCCGAAGCCCTTCAGCAAAGTCATACATACCACGGTCTCGAGCCCCGCCATGCGAGTGCTCAAAGCCGAGATAGACACGCTGCCTTCGAAATGGGCGATCCAGGTGGTTCTCCCCTCAGACAGAAAAAAAGGGCATATTTTCTGATCCCCAAGCGAGATGATGGGCTCAGGCCCATATTAGACTTAAGGATTTTGAATCGCGCCCTTCTCAAATGGCCCTTCAAAATGCTAACTTCGCCGAAAATACTCTCGCAAATTCAGCTGGGAGACTGGCTGTTTTCACTGGACCTGAAAGACGCTTACTTTCATATTCAGATAGCCCCCCATCACAGGCCATTCTTGAGATTCGCCTTCGAGGGGATTGCATATCAATATATGGTCCTCACCTTCGGTCTCTCCCTAGCCCCCCGCGTATTTACGAAGTGCATGGACATGGCACTTTCCCCTCTAAAAGCGATGGGAATCCGGATGCTGAATTACCTAGACGATTGGCTCATTCTAGTCAGATCACGGAGGGAAGTGGAGAAACACAAGGAAGTCATACTCAACCATTTACCTCAACTGGGGCTCAGAGTGAACTTCGAAAAGAGAATACTGTTACCCAGCCAACAGATAGTTTTTCTGTGAACAGTGATCAACTCGGAGCTGATGAGAGCGATTGCATGCTAGGGTCCTCTCTGCCGAGTAACTCTCGCGATTCGGGCCGCTCTAACCCACACTCGCTTCTCTGTGAAGTCTCATTCACAGCGCCGAGCGGCGCATTATTGTGCCTGAACTCCCTCCCACGAAGCGAGTCGGACGAAGCTAACTGTCATTATAGGCTCACTCAGCTATAGCCTGGCAGACCCATCCTTTGAGTTTCACTTAAAGCATGAGTACTGCGTTCGGGGGCCGTGCTACAAGAGGTCGTCGCTTCAGTCGAATTAACCTGAAGATGGCTAGCGTGTCCTGGGCTTATATAGACATGGGTCACGCCATACCACACCACCTTGGCGCCCTCTGCTGTCATTGGAACAGAGACATCACGCCACGGGGTGTGGTCGACAGCATTGGCCAGCTGTTCGCAGAGCCTTGCCCATTGGTTAAAAATAAGTGGCCAAAACCGTGCAGTTTTAGTAAATAATAAAACTGCGATTTAAAATAGGCTTCAGTTAGGGGGAAAAAGGAGTTTTCCCTATGTGTCTTAGCAGACGCAGTATTCGTTCCATGTCTCAGGGAACAGTGGTTACGCAAGTAACCTATACGATTTCTGACTGCTTTCTTTGAACGCTTGGATGTTCTTCTAGTTTACTAGACGTGAGTTTGAGAATGGAAAGAGAGTGTGGCTGTGAAATGTCTAAATGTTTTTCACTACTTTCAGGTCTGTGTGTGTGGGTAGGTAAGAAGATGTCTGGTCTGTCTTAATTTATGTAAAGCAAAAAATAAATGAAACTGTAAGTCACTGTTAGTAGCTCTTTTTCTGTTTTCCTGTTTTCTCTGTGTGGGAGACAACACTAATGGAAGCAGTTCATCTGGACTTCTTCATTGTTTTAATCTTCTTGAAAAAAAATCTATTTTATTCACATTTCAACACTTAAAGACTTCCAGCTTTTTCTTCAGCAAAAGGAAAAGCCACAACGCTAGTATAAACAGATAGAGCAGCAACCGAGGTCATGACAAAGACGTCATTGAACTGTCTATCTTTCAGCGCATCTTTATTTCATATAAATAAAATGAAAAATTTGACTAAGGTTTTATTCAAAGACCATTTATAAAGTCAAGGTCAGTTTTTCACAAACAGCTTCAATCAACTGTATCTCTTCTACACTTAATAGCTTGGGTTATAACATTACTCACAGCAGCTTAATAAACATTTTTGTGTCTTGATTCACTTTTTGTAGCACTTAGTCACTGTTGAAGCTCTCATGAATTGAGTGTCCAAAAAGGGTTATTATCTGAATGTGAGATGTGACTTGGAGGGCGGTTGAGTCATGAAACTGATGCAGCACAGGTTTAGTAATGCAGAGTAGCTTTTCACTGACATTTAAATGCCAAAATCAGCATATACCTCTGTTCTTTCTAAATCACATGAAGCAAATTCCATGTCTTATTTTCCAGCTGTGTTGTTAAAGTCCCCATAAAAGTTTGATGTCAGAGTTACTGTCTTTGAGGTCATTGCCAGGCTATCAAATATATTGATGATTCCTGTCCTGGTGTGTATCCTTGTGAAAAGAAGTGCACTTAATTATATTGAATCCACACTTAGTTCAGCTCTTAGAACTGTATTAAATAATGTACTTGCAGATAATATAACAATGAAATAAAAGGTTACTTAAATGCACATAACAAGAGTACACTTTCAAGACTGTTTGAAATTGTACCCTTAAGTGTGCTTTTAAAACGTATGTTACACATTTTACTGATACTCATTTTTTGTCTAATCAAACGCTCTCTTGGATGACAGTAATCCAGTTAGCCCCCCAAAAAACATGTTTTTTTCTGTTGATGGCTATTCAGAGTAAGCCGTATATTCAAGTCAAGTCAAATCAGGTTAAGTTTTCTATTTACCAAAAGAAAATGGTTTAGAGTTTGAAAGGACCATCATGAGCAAATGACATTATGACATTAACAAACAGAGACAGTCTTCTGTCGTTCCTCTTCAGATTCACCATTCTAATTGCTGTGGGAATAAAAGAGCCACCTGATCTCTTAGTCTTCAGCTTCAGTGCTTTAAAACAGCAACCTGAGGGCATTAATTCAAAGATGTTTTAATCAGGCTTTGATATAAAGACTTTCAGGGTTAAAAATACAAAAATGAGGGACAGTAGTGTTAATGTCATGCTCCTTGCTTGTGCCATGTTCATCTTGCTATTTCAATAGAAGGGTTAACACATAAAGACAACTGCTTGTCAATCCATGGACTCTTTAAAACTCGGCGGGAGGAAAAGCAGCATGCCTTACAGTGCTTTGCAGGGAGACTTGTGTTGCCCAATGTGTCTGTTCATGCGCCGCAATTATCTCTCTGTTGATTAGCGGAGAGACTCATTAGCTGTTCGACTGGAGGATTTCAGAAACAGATATATATCCAGTCCTGTGATGAAAGCGTGTTCTTACAGTGCGACGAATGCATTTGTCATGGATGATTATTAGAGTCAGATTAGCATTATTCACTGGGAAGAGGCATTATAATTGCTTTATATTGTCAGATATCTGTGCCTATTCATGACCTGTATGTTATTACACTGTTCATTGGGATGTATAAAAAGGGCTTTTTATGTATCAACACAATAGACGAGAGATAATGTGGTCTATAATATCTTAAGAATGAATTTGCGTTTCCTAGATACTGCTTTGTGGCATTATTATTCATGGACTGATACATGACCCATTTTATGAAAGGAGGAGAGGTATCTAATTGCTGCATCAGTTTAAATTAAAAGATACTTCAAAACTAAGCGTAACCCAGTCTCGTCAATACTTCACATGGCTATTAATACGCAGAGCAAATAAAGAAATTACACAAGACACAAGTGTGTAAAATTGGCAGCTGAGGGAACAGATAAAAAACATATGGTGCTTTTCAGTTCTCAGATTGATGCTTTCTCATTTTCTCGCTCCTTGGTCCTCCAACCCATGACCTGGATGCTGATCAAAGTTAGCCAACAAGAAGGACAAATCTTTTCTCCAAATGCAATGTGATGAGTAATCAAGAATACACCGTATGCCATTGAGGCTGCCTTCTTTATCACAGTTCTGTCTTTTGGTAGAAAATATCTTTATATATGTACACTTCTTTTTCATTCCTACAAATGCCCTTGTGCTTTTGCTCTTGTGTCTGAATGATAAAGAAATTGAGTTTCTGTTGCACTTGTGTAATTCTCCTACTACTGGACTGTGATTCCTGGCTTGCTGTTACGTCAGGTTTCTTCTTCTGTTATTCGTCTCTGATGTTTCAAGAATAATGAAAGGAGCAACAGGTAGTGGTTTAACCTCTGTTATGCGCCCTTTGTGTCATCTTGAGTGTGTAGTATGTTACTGGTATGTGGATGTGGTGGATTTAGCTGAAGGGGGTGTACATGAGGTTGTGAACTGTACTGTATATATGAAATGTGGGCACCTTTGCCCTCACTCCACCACTTAATCTGCTGTATCCTCAGGGAAAAAAAATATTTATAGTAGCAATTTACCTTTGATCCACAATTTTAAAGAAATATTTTAAAGTCTGTTTAATTGGAAGCTTTTAGCTGAGAATAAATCATAGCATCATTAAGCATCATTATCTTTGCACCTAAACATTGAACTTATGATCTCTCTCTCCCAAGAAACGGAGATCATAAAAGATACTTTTATAATGTTCTGCTCTGAAACCTAATGAGCAACACGATCTGTAGTCAACTCCTATACCAGATGGACCTTCATACATGACGTAATTGACTGAAGTGATTGAACTGAAAGCCCAGCTCACAGATGATTCGAGTAGGCTACTGTCTGATGATGATTGCTACTCTATCACTGTAGTCGGATTGAACTCATAAAACGATCCTCTGACTGTTCTTGATTAATTTACTGGCTCAACACAGTTTCTGGCTAACTGTCGTCCAAACATTAATGAGAGTAATGGCAGTAGTGTACAACAAAAATACAACAAAATTTCCACATCACAACATATATAGGACAATATAGGACTAATGATCAAACTTGATAATTTTCAATGATATCTAAAAGTTTATGATAGAAATCAAGTCACACTGGATTGTAATAAGTGGGAAAGCGATCTGTTGTATTTGTTGTGTTTAGCGTTTAGTGTTTGTTGCTGCCAGTCATGTGGCATTTTATTTGTATTTAACATTTTTCTTGTTTTGGTTTTTTACAGTGCTCACCATTGAGTCAGTTGTAATTTTTGCTTTGCTGAACTTAAAATATAAAATAACTTCAAATCATAATTTCTCCCCTAGTGAAAAATAAATATACTTAAACGTATTTGAAATACATTTATTAAATTTTCAATTTCAAGTCTGCTAAATTGGAACAACTAATTTTGCAGTTTAATTGTGCAGAAGTAGTGCTGCAGTCCAATGAAATGCTTACTTGCTATATTTGACTGTGCTGAAGTGGAACTATATTTCAGATGCACTTTAAATATTTTTCAGTTGACGGGCGATACTATACAATCCTCATTAAAGGTGACATTAAAATGCATTTTAGGCTTATTAATTATACCTTTTAATATACTGTATTTGTATTAACTTATATAGTACATACCTTAACCCATAGTTTTAAGATAAGAAATAACTGTAACCTTGGTAAATATACTTTTTTATTTATTACTATATATTTAGACATAATACATAATAGTATAATGCATTAAAATACATCACAAAGGACTGCATTCAAATAATCTGAAAATAAGTGTGAAGACCTTCATGATTTTATAAGTTAATGATGATCCATCCCACAGAAATAAAAAATGATTAAAATGTTACCAAAAAGAGATTCACTTTTGATTGGTGCAGTTTCTGTTATGTACAAAACCAGTTATTCTACACTGAATATGCTCATGGAATCAATAAAGAGAATCACTAAATCACTGCTTGTCCTTCTGGAGTCCACAGAAACCATGTCTGAGCCAGCGTCCCATAATCCTCCAGTACACGTGTGGATCAATCTTTCATGTTACCTCTTTACTCTTACAGCTGTTTCTCATGAACAAACTAATCCAAATCCATCACGGACACTGTTAGAGAGAAAATAAATGAACCGCATGACTTCTGGCTTTACCCTGCTTGAATTTGTCTGCATGGATGCTCATCTGAGTAAATTCAATATTGAAGAGGCAGAAAATTTCAAGGATTGTGCAGGATCTGTGAAGCCAAAGCCTTTGTGAATAATAGTTCAGCTCAAGTTTCATCTCATGTTCAGCACTTAACATTTGACGGACAGTTTTATCACTTCCTGACAAATGTCCAGTTGTTGACATTAATTCATCAGGCAGCAGCTTCATAGGGAGTGTGACATTTTTAATTAAGAGAGATGGAATATGTAAATAATGCCTGTTAAATCTCAGCTGCAGTATCAGATTTCATGCATCGCATGAAATGATTGACCTCTTATCACTCTGAGGATCTTTAAGGTTTGGTTTAAAAAAATGCGACTAAAACGTGTCCTAACTACACACGACCTGGTGATAAAAGCTCTTTTCTATGTTAACCATAGTTTTTTTTTTCATACATTTCTATATTAGAAACTGTTTCTATTTCCATGACGTCGCAGCTGGAACAACAACATAACAACTATGAGACAGTAGATAATCTCAGGTGATTATGTGCTTTATTCATAGTTTAACATGGCCAATATGAGTTGCAATACCTTATTATATGACCTTATATCCATACTGAAAGCGACAACAGACAGCTTATCTCAAATCTTAAAAATAAATTCAAGCAAAAATGACCATTGAAACTGTGAACTCACTGCGAAGTTTGTATTCCATAACAAAGATTTTATCAGTCTCTCAGTATGTACATTTAATGATGTATTATAACGAGTTTCAGGAGGAACACGTACAAACGATTGCAGCTGTTGCCAGTCTCCTCATTACTAATTACCCTATTAGAACTCCTCTCCTTCACTTTAAATACCACTCATTTCCTCTCTCCAGACTTGGGGCTGGACCAGATGAGAAGGCCAAACGTTTAGCTACTATTTAAATTGCTCAGTTAGCATCTTATTATCTCTCCCCGCTTCCTCCAACCACCACTTCCTCTTGGTGGCACACGGGGGCCAGGCTGGGCTCCGAGCGTCAGTCAACTATGGCTATCTGCCTGTCCCCCGGTAAACAAGCATATGTATATATATACATCAATCGCAGAGGAAGTGAGAACTAGTTTTAATATTTATGAATTGTATTATAAATGTATTCATTTCGTTGTGAGAGTAGTGCGCTTTCAGACAGAGCCCGCCCACACATGCTTTTAATTGGCTGTGATATTTTAGATTCTGTTGCATCCGGTGTCGCGCCACGTCTAGTGTGTAAATGGCTTATCGCTGGAATCTTGTCGCATCAGGTGTAATTAGGACACGGTATAAGAGGGATCATTGGCTTCTCCGTCTCTTTCGTCAGTTATTTTTTCTCCCTTGGCCTACTTAAAATGAAATTTTGAGATAATTAATAAAAGCGAAATTGCATTTTTAATTCTCAGCAGAGCTTTCATGATGTTAATTTCATTTAATAAAAAAGAGTGTAATGTTGACTGAAAATGTATGTAAATTAACAATTCATGGTCTCTGCCAGGTCCTTGTATCATTTTCATAGTAACAGCTCAAGTGTATTTTTTTTTACAAATACTGCAGTTGATTAGTTAAGTTAATGTGTGATTATATGATATGTGCAAATCTGATTAACTGTGATTTATTTAAATATTTATTCAGCATAACATGTAATTAATTTTAACCGATTCCAGCTCCATCTGCTTTCTCCTAATGCTCTTTCTGTCCCTCTCTCCCTCGTGAAACCCATCAGTCTGTGGTTTGGTGTTTTGATGCATTAAATATAAAACACTCTGCTGAAGCGATTGCTTTGGAAAAGCTGCTGTTTCATTGATTATTTCAGTCATCTTCTGACTGAACTCTTGATTTAGTGGAAATGCAATCAGCTCTTCTGATGATCACTGGTGCATTCATCAAAGGAATGAGGCTTCAGAATTTTAATGACTTTTCAGCTACTTGCACACTGGAGTTATGGCATATATGGAGTGCTGGGTGTGTGTGTGTGTGTGTGTTTCAGCTCTATCAAGTTGTCAACATCTCTTTCTTGTTGGTTTTAGGGGTACACAGAAACATGATGAAATTATTGCTGAATAAAACCTGTTGTACACAATATTCTACATACATGCCTTCTGTCATATGATTCATAGGTTATGGTTTTTAGCAAGTATCTTTTAATATCATGCTAAAAATGTGCATGTGAAATATGCTGTAAAATCTGTATTGATTAAGCCTTATATAACTGTAACTAAATGTTTCGTTTTTTGGGGAACTTCTCATTCTGACGTTCATATCTCATTAATTATATTGCATTTAATGCTTTTTTAAGGATTTTTTACAGTTAACTGCTTTCAAAAAAGTTTTTTAGTGTATATAATATATGTGTGTATAAATATTTAGAAAATACAATAAAAGCTAAAAAGCTTTGATAACTTTAGGTCGTACAAAATATCAAGTGCACCAAATATTAATTTAAATTCAATCAAGTAATCATTATTTAAAAAAAAAAAAAAAATTATGCAAACATGTTTATATGGATTTTTATATAAGTGATCAATAAATTCTTAAATTTCAAGAAGTAACTATTATTTTATATGGCTTTACAAAGTTAAATGTACATATTACTACTCTAAGGTAGGCCTACTAATGCACCTTTTAAGGGTAGATAAATTACAAAGTCTTCTTTTTAAGAGCACTTAAGTTTTTTTGACATTGCAATGAACTTTTTGCCTCTTCTAACACCACAAACATGAGAATAGTGCTATATTTATTTCCATTTGATAATCCTCCCCTGCATTCCCTGTCTGGGACATTAGCACCTTGAAGTTTGGCTCGTTTTTTTTTTTTCTTCCATCACCTTAAAAATACGCAGAAAACAGAGAGAGATTGTCTTGCAGTATGAAGTGGTTTGTAGCTATATTTAGCTAGTAGATGAATGTCTTTCGTGGTCTCCTTGCACCAGGCCTCTTCCTGTTGTGGCCTCTTGGGTCTGTCGACTCTCTTTACCTGCGGTCAGAAATAGAATGGCCCCAGACACCTTCACTTGGTCTGATCAGACCGTCTGACAAGCGTAGAGACAGCAGGAGACAGCCTTAAAGCTTTGGGGACCATCAAAGCACACATGGAGCGTCGACAAGAGCAAAAAGCACAAACACATTCAGTATTATCAGTTTATTATGATCTTTCTACTCGAACCAGTGAGATTTTTATCAGAAAATGCAAGTCACACGTGGGCATATCATTTTTTGTTAGGGTTAGGGTTCTAATCTGTCTTTGTTCAGTTAAATATAGTCACATGCATGAAAAGCCATGTTTTTATTCTTACTTTAATGTATAATTTGTCATTTAATCATCAAATGTTTTAAACTGAACGGTGAGCATGCAAAAATAAGCAAAATAGCACAAATAGCTATGATTACATAAAAAGTCTTGATTACAGCATTGAATTTAGATGCATGCCTATTGTTATATTTTCAACATGTATTCCTTTATTTATCGTTAAGCGTTGTAGCCAGTCCCAGACATGTCTCATTAAAGCAGATGTCTTTAGGCCCATCAGTTATGACAGCCAATCAAAATAAGTGATTTTGAAGCTAAACCACAGGAGTGATGAAGAAACAGCTTCCTTTGTATTTGCTAAATGCCACGGCACTCGTGTGCAATGTAGGCGGCGTAACGCCCAATGAAGGCTGCAAGGAAGTGATGCAACCAAACAAGAATGCCGTTCTAATCAACAAGGACACATACAGTAGACATGGTGTAAATAAGAGATTATTGTGCAGGGGTGACAGCTCCATTGATTAAAGAGAATCATTCGCAAGAGTCCAACATTTTTTCCACACATTGCAAGTACTGAGACAAACCTGCAGATTTTTAAATCACATTTTATTGAGCTTGTAGTTCTACCCCTGCTGAAAAACCCAGCATGTGATGGTTATGTAGGTTTTGAAGCTGGAATGCTGGTTTATGCTGATCCTTTTTGTTGATTTATACTGGTCACGTACTGGCAAAGGACCAGCATAAATCAGGCAAAATGACCAGCTTAAACCAACATAAACCGGCAAAGGACCATCTTAAATCAGCATCCCAACTTCAAAACCTATACATATACAACTCCAAACTCAAGATAAACATATCAAGCACACAAATACCCAGCGAAGCTAATGTTCACAGCGAATGCTCATAAATAGCATGGAAAACTTATCGCCCAAGCAATCTGCACACATACTGTTTTCGTAATCGTGTGCAGCCGCAGTCAGTGTTTTTCAGACTCATTTTCTTTGCATGTTTGCAGTTTCTGTCCCTCCCCTTGAGAAACTGTTAATGGAAATCCAACCACAGATGCTTAGAAGTGCATTGTTGTACGGAAAAAATGCAGAAGAGAATGACGCTCCGCAGCAGCATTGTGTAACCACACATCCCAGTGAAAGGAAATGAGAGAGAACGTTCTGGTTTTCTTTTCTTTCTTTCGAAATGAGACACGGGTGGCTTATTGATATGTATAGCTCGGGGACGCCCCCTTTCCCGATGTACACACTGCAGAGAGTTTCCCTCTGCTATGATAGCTTGTGGGAGTCTAGACGTGAAGTTAATCACATCAAATGTGAAGTCGTTCGACTGGGAGCTCGGAGACCTAAAAGGTTTCCCTCGGTCTGTGATTCAGCCTGGAGTAGGAGTTATGGAGATGTCTGTCTCTAGCTGTCTCTCTGCTCTCAGTTGTTAGGCTGTCATAGATAGTCTACCTGTGCTACACACGGAGCATATTCATTCTATCGGCTGTGGTTTTTGCAACAAAGATAATACAGTACATATGAGTTCATATGAAATCAAAATTGAAAATGCGGTAAGAACCTGTTAAATGGTTAATTGTAACTTCCTATAAAATGTACAGGGAATATCCGTAAACTGACATTCCCGGAATTCCATGCATTACATTTGTTTATTAGGGTTGTATATTACAATTTATTATAAATGTAATTTTGTTAAATAAATGTCTATTTCAGTCTCACCATGAAGGTATTTGGTGCTTGTGTGAATGACACTGAGGACCTTCTATATATGTTTATATTCAAAAGTTGCTTGTGATGGGCTTTGGTTAATCATGTGACTTTCTCATGCTCATCAGTGTATTTCAAAGGTACAAAACGGATTTCAGTTCTTTAATAGGTTGATATATTAACATTATATCAGTTAATGAAGTTAACTTAAAATAACTTAAAACCGTAAAACCTAAAATGTTGTTACCATATTTTTATGGTTGAATTCCAGTAACCACAGCTGCCGGTTGTTCAAGTGTTTTACAGTGTAAGCCATGATAAAGTGCTAATATGCTAGCAATATGCATGTTAATAAGCAACCAGTTAATAGTAAGAATTGGTCCCTAAATGTTTATATAGAGATGAAATACTGATTTAAAGGAGCCATATGTAAGAAATTTATTGTAATAATCATAAAATGTCTCTGTTATGTTCAACTGTTATGTGGTTGGGAGACACCGCTCAGCAGTATTTTGAAAGTGATTGCAGTACCAGTTTTGGCCATTTCTTACATACGGCTCCTTTAAAGAAACCGTATGTAATAAAATGTATTGTAATAATCATAAAATGTCTCTGTTATGGCATTAAGAAAACATGTTAATTTCAAGTACTCGTATTACTGACAGCAGTAGTACAGCCTGGATATTCTTGTTTAATAAGCGCAGTTGCAGCCCTCAACTGATGTTTATGTTTTCATGTTTTGTTTTTGTCTGAAGTGCCACCCTCCATCTATCTCCCAATCACGAAGTCAGTAGTGTTTCGGCATCC
>JAUCMT010000068.1:22044508-22057237 GCA_032357475.1 Enteromius thamalakanensis
ATGGACATCTTGGATGACATGGTGGTGAGTAAACTATCCTCAAAAGTTTTTTTGAAAGTGAACTTCTCCTTTAATAAGGGAATCCACATGATAAAGGCCTGGACTATTTTAAGAATCTTTTCATGTGTTTGCATCAAAAACCACCCACCCTCTGCGCTGATCTTCCCTCACTCTGTCTATATACAATATCTGTGTTTCATGGGTATAACCTGATTCATCTCAACCTGTGCCCACTCATGTTTGTTTGCACAGCCCCCTTCAAAAGACCCCACGGGTTTCAGTCAATCCGACCTTTAACACAGCCAGCCTTGAATCATCCTTTAAAAGACCGCCATTTACTAAACATACAGTATGAGCGCGCATGACGTATAAAATGGAAGTCCTATGTGAATGAATTTTCTCTCAGGCTCACGGCCAGCTTTTCACTTGAATCTAAAAATAACCCGCCGGTCTTTCTTCTCATCTTTCTTTCACAGTGCGGCAAAGCTGCGGAGAACTTCGACAAATTCTTCACGCGCACGCAGCCCATGCTGACCCCTCCGGACCAACTGGTCATCGCCAACATCGACCAGAGCGAATTCGCTGGATTCTCTTTCATAAACCCAGAGTTCATCCACCCATCGTCGCTTCACAGTGTGGTATGAGACGGCCCGATGAAGAAGAGGACCGCCTGTCTCGCGTGCAAACTAACAACCACATCCGTGTTATTTATGAACTCACCAAATCTTTGTAGACAGTTGAATACCCTTTATCTGAACATATCTGAACTGAGGAGGGCTGGAGAAGGGGGTTTGATGGCTGAAGGGAAATATATTGTGAGCATTTTAAGGCACCGCAGACTCGTTCCTGACCAATTATTATTTTATGAGGTTCCATCTCGGTTAGGATGCTGCTTCAGTAGGCAGTAGTCTGAAAGCCAGCTCTCTATGCTTTTTGAGTGATAATGTCCTCACAGTACAGTAAGTGAGTTGCATGCAGATTTATGTGCAGGCCCAGTATATTTTACAAAACAGATATTTTTTTGAAGGCGGAGATAATGAGCAATCCCTTTTTCCAGTCCTCAGATTCTTTGTGTGTGAAGCATGCTGACATGAAACAGGTTTTTGTGTCCTATTCCTTATATCCTCTACTGCCATTTCTAATGTTCCTGAATTATATATTTGTAAATCTAAAAAAAGAAATATCTTGTTATAGGAGTGCCAAAATATAACTGCATCAAAAGATTTTTTATATCCAGCTCTATATATGCATATTGATTTCCTACTAGATCTCTTGGTGGTGTCCCTTATCTTGGGCTGAAACTTGAACCCTTATCGCTCCCCGAGTTTTAGCATGACAACTTCCAATCCTGTCACTGCCTGCTCGCCTGGTTCCTATACATACTCAACATGTACACAACTCTTTCTCTCGCTCTAAATGTATGAATTGTGATTCGTCATTGGTAACGCGCAGGCCTACGCACTCGCAGAATCATGCAGATTTCCGCAGAATTAGATCACCTGTCTCACTCATCCGATTGCATGTTTGTTTTTATGAAATACTTCATATAATCAAATGATACTGTTTTATTTAAATATTTTTCCATGTTTAATTCCATCCCGTTTATTTATTTTTTGTCATGATCAGCACAAAAAAATTTGCAGATTCTGCCTGGGCCTGATAAAGAGTAAACTTTCAAATCAAACTGAGTCTCTCATGAGGTATTTGATTTATACTAAATAAATCTCCCACTGTTAAAGAACACATAATGAGATCAAAACCATGTCAAGGACATATTTCATCCCAGAAATTCTTGTTTGCTTAAAGAAAAAGCAATTATGTTTTAAAGCCATTAAGCTTATTTTATGTTGCCGTGAAATGTAAATGACTGTTAAGCACC
Source organism: Enteromius thamalakanensis (assembly GCA_032357475.1). NCBI lineage: Eukaryota > Metazoa > Chordata > Actinopteri > Cypriniformes > Cyprinidae > Enteromius > Enteromius thamalakanensis. The sequence goes on from JAUCMT010000068.1 coordinate 22,046,388, forward strand.
TTTACTCTAAAAGCTAAATTAATAAATGAATTAATTAAAAATTAGTTTTATTCACCTTTATTTAAATATGGAAAAATGTGTACTATTTATTGCACATTAATTATTAAATCATGGCAGTCTTTGTGGTTAAATAAGCTTATTGTTGTAATTATTTAACATTGAAAATCACCCTTGGGAACAAACATTGATGTCATAAAAATTACACCACAGTGTTCTTCAAATACTTTTTATATAAATCATCCCAATTTATGACTCCCTAATGATTTTTTTGTCAAACGTTGAAGCTCAGTTATGTATAACTTCTGCTATAACCCTGTCTCTGTTAGTGTTTCTGTCCATTGGTGATCAATACTCTTCGTGTTAAACTACATGTTCTTATCAAAGGGAGCTTTCCAGTAGATTTTTATCTTTTTAGGTCTTAGTTTACGATCATCTTGCATTTTTGCTCTGTGAGTACTTTAACGTAGAGCGCTATGTTTACTGTTACACAAAAAGTACACTATATATACACCAAGATTTTTGTAAATACTGCGAAAGCCGTACATTATCCTGCAGATTTTATACTAAGAACTGAATGTGCTTTTACTAACTTAGATGGTTTCTATGTTTAGATGATCCAAAAAGGCTAGTTTGGCTAATTTGAGATAGCTTTGGTATCTGCAAACCTTTGTTACATGTAATTCTTGTACTTATCTGCTGTTTTCTATGCTGATAGTATATAAGTGTAGGAGCTGTATGTAGACTGACTGGGCTCTGTGCTCCTACATACTGTATGTGTGTTTGTACTGCAGCTGTGTGTGCATGTGGGGCAGATCGGCGCATGCAAAACGTGTGTTGCATGATTCCAGGAATCCGGAGTCTTCTAGCATGGAATGATTGTACCATATCTGTCCCACCTCAGCTCTCTTCTTTTGTGCCGTTGCTTTTGTTCCTGTTTAGTTTCAGTCAGTGGATGAAGACTTAGACTCCCGTAATGCGTAGATTCTGACCTCTGTCTGAATGATCTGTATATGACAACTGGATCAAGATTGGGTATTCAGTTCTACCACACTTCAGACATCATGTATTCTAGTAAAAAACGTACCTCAGAAATGCTGTATTTACACATTAGATTGCTCGGTTTGGGCTCTAGTCTTGTGCCAAGCCCTCAATGGAAATACTGTAGTTATCAGGTGCACCATTGTTGAATTTCACCACTGATTCTTCTGTATGAGTCATTTTTCAGTATGTATTTTAGAAAATTAAGAGACCTGACGTTTGGAGCCCCTGTGTATGGAAGACAAAAATTGTTGTTTATTTCTTCATTCATTCAGAAGTAAATGGATATATGACGAACAAGTGGAAATAGAGCCGGTACTCTTATGAAGTGTTTCAGAAAGATGTCTTGCAGGATGCAGGTTTAAACAAGTGTCTCACATTGAGAGTATTTGGGAATGTAATGTTCTCGTGTTTGATTGTGGTTTTTCTGCATGTGAGGTGGCATTCCAACATTCCCTGGACATTTGAAGAATATGAACATTCCACCCAGCCATTTCCTATTAGAGATTCTATCAGGAATTATAAATATATATTTATTATTATTATGAAATTATGGATTCCAGGACAGTGTTTTAGTTTGAGTAAGTTAAATCACTCATTATCTGTTTTTTGTTTTCTTTACAAAATGTTGTCCCTCTGTTCTTTGTGAAGGATAATATGTATAAATAAATGTATGACAAAAGTGATAATGTCCTTGCTTTAGTTCTTCAAAATGGTGAAAGCAAAGTTTAAAAACAAACTAAGCCTCTTTTTCATTTGTGAATGTTTTGTAGATGAACATTTTATCATTAACTAATTACTTATAAATGACTTACAACAGAATGTTATTCTAAAGTGTTACCAACTCTTATTCTGTTGCTGATAATTCCTGATGATTGCTGTTCCTTAAGGGTTCTGTTAACAATGCTTTAGTACTTTTAGGGAATTCGCATTGAAAACATTGAAACATTAAAGGGGAGGTATAGAACAGAGCCGACAAAATATAACAACACAACCTATGTAAATGCAGGGAAAAAGAGAAGAAAATTACAGTTTTTACTTTTTAAGAGACCATCATTCTTTTCTCTAAAAGTTTTATTAATTTCTCGTTCGAATCAATCAATCAATCTCTTTTATTTATATAGCGCTTTTAACAATACAGATTGTAGCAAAGCACTGAACATTATAAAATAAGAGAATAGATTGATGGTAATGTATAATGACAAGTGTAAACTATTTATTTATTAAATACAGGGATGGTCTCTCTAGTCAAAAAATTAGGTGCCCCACTAAGCAAGCCAGAGGCCACAGCGGCAAGGAACCAAGACCCCATCCATGAGAGAATGGAGAAAAAGACCTTGGGAGAACCAGGCTTAGTTGGGGCCAGTTCTCCCCTGGCCGTACGCCCAGCATCTAATCTTCAGTTCAATATTAAGCGTATCAGATGTGTAAAGGACTTATAGTGTGTGTGTTTGTGTGCATTTGGTTCTGGTATTAGAAATACTGCACAAGGGCTTTTCAGCCAAAAAGAAGGCTAAAATTGGATTTTTGAAATTGAAATTGAATGTGATGTCTGACTGTTATAAATCAAAAGGTCAAAATGTAATCTCTCCCCTGAAGTGCTAACGCCAGTGCACTGGAATGTATGCAGTATTTGAGTACTACATATCTTCTTTTGTCTGTAAAACGTTTACATTAAGTTAATTAACTACATAACAGCTGTAGATATAGCAATTAACTTCAAAAACTACAATATGCTATATTACATTATCTATATATACATTTATTTAAGAAAACAATTTATTATTAATTGTTACATTTTATTATTATTTTTATTGGCTGTTTCTATTCCCTTCATCTTTTACTCTCCTCAATCCCCTTTCTTGTTTAAACTGTTGAAATGATACAATTTTGGACTAAAAAAAGGACTTGATAAGTAAAAAGGGTAGATAAGTATCATATGCACGTAAAAACTGCGTCTCATATGCACGCCAACAAATTTCGTATCATATTCACTGGAAAACTGCGTATTATATGCACGCCAAACATGTGCGTGTCACATATATGCCAAAGTCTATTTTTGGGCATACATATATAAGCATTTTCATAACATGAAACACAGACTGAATAAATAAATAAATAAATAAATAATGTTTACAAACAACAGCAACAAAGTTCGTCAGGTGAGCATTTTCGGAGTGCGTTTGTGCTTTTGAGTGATGACTCGATTAGGAATCGCTGAACTATGAATCATTTCATTTGAACGAATTGTTTGAACGAACAGACTCGTTAACCTGCATCAGCGATGCACGTAGGCTGCTCTCACATAACACACACACACACACACACACACGTACAACACGCTCGCTGGCTCGTGTTCTTTCTCGTGGTCAGACTGCGCTGCGAGGAGCTGCTTCACTCAACAGCTGGATTACAATCAGATCTACTCTCATCAGCAACATTCTTCAGGTAATTCACCATCTATTCAATACAGACGAAGGACTAGTTGATGTAGTCCTTTTTACGTCAAAACAGATACATGCGTCTTGCATGATTTGATATACTTAGTTGAAATTTGCACATTGCTTTTAATACATAAAAACGTATTTACAATTTGTGCTTTATGCATGCTTATTTGGTTGATATAGTGTACATGTGTTAAAAGTATTCAAATGTGTTTTAAATTGCTTAATTGGTTTCATATGTTTATACTGTAGGCTAATAACCAGAACGCAGAGTGAGCTGAACATAACGTGCAGAACTCAGTCATTTTGCTGCAACATGTGCAGAGAGACACGTTTTGTTTACAGTGATGAAACCAGTAAAAGCGGAGGAAAAATTGAAATAGATTTGAAAGGGAAAATCTGTGTCTAAAAACCTAGTGATTTATAGGCTGATAATCGCAGTGTGATGCCGCTATTTTGGTATTCTCCTGCCGTACGCACTGCATGCCCCAAAGTGCTGTGCGCCCTTGCAAAAATGCACAACGGTTACCATAGTATCAGCTAAATTATTATGGTTACTACTTATTGTCATTTGCAATATATAGTAATAATTGCTGCTATCCATCACTATAGAAATAAACAAAAATTACGGAAAAATGTATCTGATATCTGTAAAGGTTTCTTATACACTACTAATTATACTGGAAACTGAGAAAATATACTGTTTTTTATTTACTATTAATTAATTAATTTTATTTACTATTAATTAATTTATGGTTATGGGTTAATTAACTAACAACAATGGTAAATTGGCTCTTTTGAAACTTTTTTGTAAACAGTCTGCATTGGTATAAGTAATAAACAAAAACACACATTAAAAAAATATAAGTTTTGAGACAAAGCAACTCAAGTCATATTTATTTCTACACAATACGGACAGTTTCACAGTAGCTGTACAGAAATAAACAGATCTGATACAGGAAAATAATAGATCTATTGTTGCAAAATCCTTTATATTCCAGCTTGATACAGAAGTCATTATTCAGCTAATTCTCATTCAGTGTTGGTTAAGTTTATTTTAGTAACAGGGTAGATATTGCACAGTTGAAACGCTCAATTCAACTGAAAAAGCAACTTTGCCGAAAACAAGCATCGTTATTTAGCTCAAAAAGCAAGGGTCACAGTTGTCATCCTTTAAAAAAAACTTTTAAGTAGAGTTTTACATATGCCATATAAGTCGGTAAACCTAAATGTGGGTCATTTTTAATTATTTTGCATTGTTGTAGAACTGATTTTGGCTAAACTAGTTTAGCATGCACATACTGTATGTCCCACATCTGTCATTAAATGTAAAGAAGCTCATAAGTGTGTCCTTCTTTGAACAGGTGCATTATCACATCAGCAATGGACGCTTTCACATTCTGAGTTACAGGTACACTGCGCTTCATATGAGACATATGCCAACAAATTCATATATAACTTGTCACTTTAATATGAGTTTTGCAATGGCACACAGCAAGTAGCTTGCTTCAGATTCATACTGCATTGTGCAGCAGTGTCTCACACGTATCACATGCTCCGCAGGTTCAGCTGTGCTTAGACGACTTAGTATACAGATGTGAAAATGCATGAGTGTTCATGTGTATTTTTGTCTAGAAACAACTGAACGATTTTCTCTTTCTTTGTGTGTAGTTTTACTGAGTGCGCTGCTTGTCAATCTCACATTGTGGGCTGTGTTATTAGCATTCCAGCTGCATCTGTGTGCTTGTTTCTGGAAGGATGGTGATTGTCATCTCGTTTTCAAGGAGCGTCATGATTCATTATGTGTCAGATTTGCTGGACATGGAAATTGATGCCCGCCTGATTTACAGTCAGCAAGCAGCTCTTTGTAAATTGTGTTTCCCTCAGATTATCTGTGTGTGTGTTGAGCGCCCCCTGCTGAAAGCTGAGTGGCATGAGCACGTGCGGGAGGAAGGCTCTGACCCTGCTTAGCAGTGTGTTTGCGGTATGCAGTCTGGGGCTGCTGGGTATCGCTGTCAGCACTGACTACTGGCTCTACCTGGAAGAGGGCGTCATCCTGCCTCTCAACCAGAGCGCTGACATACGCATGTCCATCCACTCCGGCCTCTGGAGAGTCTGTTTCCTGGCAGGTAAGTACTGTACATGTCTCATTCTATTTTGTAGAACTTTACCTTAAGTTACATTTACATTTATCTGTGATTTGCCTGGTCTACTGCATTACATTACAGCTTGGATTAAAGTATTACACAACTCTTTGGAAGCTTGTTCTGCTACTAAACTAAAAAAAACTTTTAAAATAAATTTTATCTCACAATTCTGACTTCTTTCCCCCTGATTTCTGATATACTGTAAACTTGCAATTCTGCAAATTCTCTCCAAAATTCAATTCTGTGATATAAACTCTGTTTCTGCCACTGAATAAAAAATAAAAAAGGTTATTGCTGCCTATTCTAACTTATTTTCCTCAAAATTTGTTGATATGTAGTCAGAATTGCGAGTTATAAAGTCAGAATTGTGAGATATAAAGTAAAATTTTGAGCAGAAAAAACTCACAATTCGTATTTTTTTTTCTTTCTGAAATGCAGTAAGCTTTACAGTAAAATCAGAATTGTGTGATGTAAAGTAAAATTTGAGTTTATATCTCACAAATCTAAGACATCAGAATAGCATGAAATATGTCAGAATTAGGAGGGAAAAAGTCTGTTTTGCTTGTTTCCCTACATCTCACTTACACTTTGGTTCTTAAGTTTAACTTTTAATTTTCGCTTTTATGTTTTACCTCGTTTTAATCTGACTCCAATTTTTAGTTATTATTAAATTTAGATTGCAATACTAGACTTAGGTGTTTTTAGTTATTTTAATGTAGAGACTTGATTATTCTGTATGAGCTATCTTTCCAATTATTCGTTCAATGGGGACCTGATGCCACTCCTCTGCCAGCCGCCTACTGCTTGCTGGGTCTCAAAGTTAGTTGATTGTATAGCCTTAAAACCATACCCGACATGTCAAACTTCAGAGATAAGCAGAAATCAAAAGGTCTTAGTAAATGTGCACACCGCTCTGCTCAGTCCCAAGCCTTCAGTGTGACATATCCTGGTCAAAAAATTGCACACACAAAAGAGTCCTTTTCATTCTACTCTAAAGATTTTTCAGGAATAACATTTAATTTATTCGTCAGGTAACATTAAGCCAATGTGAAATTCAATTCAGTTCTGATTTAAAAGAATGCATACACAAGTCAATTACATCATTTGAGAAATGAGAATTACATTCAGTTTCAATTTGAAAGACTGCATAACTTTGATAATTAAGAAAGAATATTAATCCAATTTTAAATTAAACAATGAGAATATTAAATTCAGTTTCAATTTAAAAGAATGCATACCCAAGCCAATTACATAGCTCCAGAAACCCCTACATTCAAGGTGCCAAAGCTTCTGATTGCAGAAAAAACACCATGACCTATTACAACTCTTTTTTGGGGCAAATTTCCATTTGCCCCAAAAAGAGAAACGCCCCTTTGTTTTTAAGCCTAATTCTTTAAAAGAGTTTCTAATTTCTTCAGAAAATAAGTGACTGCTATGAAATTGAGACCATCGTATCCATCGCGTTAATACCTTTAAATTGACACTATTTGTGACATTGAAAGAACAATATCTTCACAAAATATGACACTTTGAGTTTTAGTGATTCTTTCTGGTAACACTCCTGAAGAGCTTCCGTGACTGCAGGGAATGGTGGCTCAGTGAGGGGAGGGGTAGGGGGTCAGTGACTGTTGTCTTCGAAGATCCCAGATAAGCCTATGGTTAAATGGCTTGCTCTCGGGCCACGAGAGGGTCTTTTGTTTTTCCTTCCCACGCAGGGCAAGGCAGATCAAGTTTATAGTCTTTGGTGGTCTTAGAATTTTTGCATGTCCTCTGCAGGCGTGTGAGAACCTCTCAGTCTAGCCCTTCCGGACGAAGAGCTCCAATTTTTTCAAATCTTACATTTTTAATTTTGGTTTATTAAGGTTCCCTGGTGTTTGCACGCCTTGTCACGACACCATCTGCTGTGAATGTTTCCTTCCTGATGGTGTGAATTGAGATCGTTGTGTGAATAAAACTCTCAACTCCCAGCGCTGATATTTAAGAAATCACAATTATACAACATGAGATGTTATAGTGTCCTACAGCATGACGAAAAATCATTTTATCTTCCCGAGTTGAAAGAAAAACACTTTCATTTTTAAGAGTTTTACTTCTTATGTTGTACAGTGTTTGAAAGGTTCTTACTCTGAGCATTGGAAATCATTTGAGTTCATTCCAATAGACTTCACACATTGCTGGTCAAGTTTCATTTCTATGCGTGGCAATTTTCTAGACGGGTTTGATGATTGGATGTCTTCTGCTGTATTGAGGAGGTCTATCCACGCAAGGCAGGATATTTCGTTATCGTTTAGATGACATGTTGAGTTCACACTCCTCTGAATTGGCAAACAACGGCCTGCTGTGGCACAAACACACACATTAGTCTCAGTGAAAGAATGCGCTCTGTGTGTGTGAAGATGTGGGCGCATGGTTGGACAGAGTTTGGTCCAAACCCACGCTGTTTACAGCCGGTTAAATTGAGCGTGACTGTGAACAGATGTGAGCAGTCGTTTGAGCTCTACAGGGAAGGGCTGCTGGGATCACCATCGGCCTTTTGATTTAAAACTTTTAGAAGTCCAGAAGTCTCACATTATTTCTGTGCTTTGATGTGAGAGGGTTGCACTGCTGGTGTTATAGTGTTGGATGTGTAAATGTGATTATGAGACTGACTGAGATATCATGATCCTGTAGGTCACACCGCATGAGAAAAGTGTCAGTGACTCTCAAATGACACCATAAAGCGATAGTTTATAAAAAAATATATATGTTATATGTTGTACAAAAAAAGAACACTGACATATGTGTGTTTTGTTCCACAGAAGAAAAAAAGGCTTGGCAAAGCATGATAAACATGAGGAAGAAATTGTATTTTTTGAGTGAACTTTCCCTTTAAAAAAAGTTGCCTTTAGGAATATAAAATAAAACGCATCACATCCTAAGCTACAAATGTATAATGTGTGACATACTGTGAGTTCTCACAAATTGCTTTGTACAGTATTGCTAAAGTTAAGGTCTATAGGGCAAGATAAAAACTCTTCTAGCAATAGACTAGCATCAGACTAATGTGATAGGTTTACGTAATAACCTTGTCTGTGCAAAGGTTGTGTAATCCAATCAAACAGAAGAAGATTCTTAAAGAAATCCTCAAAATAATATACAGAATTGGTTAAAGTTAAAAATGAAAAGAATAATTGAATCTATTTTTGTTTAATGTTATTGTGAACAAATAATTTATAAATGATTAGTTTCATTAGTTTCAATATATATTTATATTTACATAATAAATATACACACATATAAGTTGACAAAAACTTATTTTGGATGTTAATTGTTTACGATTAATCATTTGACAGCTCAAATACACACACACACACACACACACACACACACGTAAATATATTAATTTTGATTTATTTTTTCATTGATAAGCAATGTTTGAAAAGCCCTGTTCTATACTATGAACTGAAACACAAATGCAACCTTGTTATGTGTCTTAAACTATAAAAGCACAAGCTCAGAGTAATAATGTCTCTGTGACTTCTCCGTCTCAGGTGAGGAGAGAGGGCGGTGCTTCACCATCGAGTATGTAATGCCCATGAGCGTTCAGCTGACCAGTGAGTCTACTGTCAGTGTCCTGAGTAAGTGATCATTAAAAACACATTCGTCAAATCATTGAACACTTAAGCACTTCTGCAACATCTGTCCAGGCACTTCTGAGTTTACTGAAATTTAGTTTCTAATGAAAGACTGAATGATCTTACCAGTGCTGATGCCTATTGTGGTCTTCAGTGTATAATACAGTGCGTATCAGTTACATATCTAAATTTGCCTATAGCATGGGAATTGAAGACTGCATTTAAATATATCCAAAGATATTTATGTAGCCAAGTGTAAATGGGTACATTTTAACAAATCCAACAGCTATCCAATCAGTAAACACACATGAAGTTAACAGGTGTAAAAAGGCCCAATAATTAACTGCACAGAACCCTGAGATTGCATCAAACTGTATTAGCAATAGAGGCTGTTTACAGTAAGTGTGAACAGCAAAAAAAAAGCATTCTAAAAAAATTATTTTTACACAGAATTCTCATCTTGGAGGGCTAATTTATACCTTTAATGTAAATACACACAGTCATTTATTCATCCTTACATAGTTTTGCTCATTGTTTTTGAGGATGAGGGCATATCATATCATACAACCAGTCTATGAACTCATTCTAAATTTCTTAACCATTCTGCACGATTATTATGGTTAATTTGCAGTTAGCATTGCTTTCCCACCGCTGCCAGAACAGAAACACCCCCATCATTTTAAATTCCTATAATATATTCAAATCCAGATGCATGAACTGCTTATACAATCCAAACTGCGTAACTAACTCAGGATGGCTGGTTATTAGCTGTCAGTTCTGTAAGGTGAGTTTATTTTGGTGCGCCGTTCTGTCAATGTGCTAGTAATTACCCTGCTGAGGGTCTGAGCTGACGGACAGCAAGACAGCACTGAGAGATCCTTCACTGAGCTGTTATATCGGCAGCATCATCACTGTCAGCAGCTTCATTAACAGTCACTCACATGCTTCACAGAAATAGCGCTCCTCTCATGACTCAACTGACATTCACAGCTGATTCCAGAAGATAGCATGCTAAGTTATTGTGCAAAAGCATTTGAATTTAGTGAAGCTATTTTTTGGCTTCATGCAAAAACAAGCAGCACGACCAATATAAACAAATTAGTTATTAATAAAAGTTAGTATATGTTATATAAGCACACATACACCAGCAGATCAAATTTTTTTTAAATACAAAAATGTCTGAAAGTGCTTATTCCTAAAAAGGTAAGTTACGTTTACCTGTAATTACAGTGAGTTACACTGATTCAACAAAGACAGCAAAAATATTTAGTAACATTCAGAGTTTTACTATAAAAAAAATTTTTGATAGTAAAAATAATCAGACATCAGACACAGACATCAGCATTTTGAACATGAAACTTATGTTCAAAATGTAACATGTAACAGGAATTACATAGCTATATTTCTAACAGCAGTATTTATAAGAGTAACTGCAACGGGAGGTGATCAGGGGGTGTAGTTGGGTAGGTTTAGGGATATGTAAAGTGGGTGTAGTTGGTGCACCTCTGTAATACCAGTGTATATACATGCTAACTCCTCAGGAACTGTCCACTTAATATAAAGTGTAACATTCTGGACACCAACCACAATTTATATGTAAAGCCTAA
>JAUCMT010000068.1:22057337-22083121 GCA_032357475.1 Enteromius thamalakanensis
GTGCTGTTAGTCCTGTTACACATTTGTACTTTCATTACCAAAAAGTGTTGTTACCAATGTCCTGTTACACATTTGTATTTAAACACACCATTCTGAGGGTTGTTACAGAAATATTACAGCTGTAGATACTATATACTGGTGTGTACTTACACTGTGATTACATACTACATACACATATAGTTACTATGGAAGTACACAGGTGTTAGGGACACTTAATATAAAGTGGGACCAAAAATTAAAACCGTTGCACATTGCACATAAGTGACTTTTAACTAAACCGTTTAAGACAAACAACAAATTCATGTAGTTAACTTGTGTAATATTCTCACAAATTGTGTAGCTGACAATTTAACAACATTCAAGATGACTTTAAAAAAAAGTGAATGCAATCTTTTCTAATATCACCACAGTTTTTCTTATTGGTACTCATAGAAAACAAGTTTTTCTGAGTAAGGCATAGTGTGTAAATGACTAGATTTTTACTATTAGGCTGGACAGTAAAGTTGACTCAGAAGATTTGTTAGGTTTTAGTGTAGTTATTGAATAGGCATTTATACTCACTCACTATCAAGTGCTCTTTCTTATATCTTTTCAGAGATGATTCGTTCGGCCACACCGTTCCCCCTAGTCAGTTTGTTCTTTATGTTCATTGGTTTTGTGCTCAACAATATCGGACACATCCGGCCCCATCGCACCATACTGGCGTTTGTCTCTGGGATCTTCTTCATCCTGTCAGGTACGCTTCCTCTTGCTCCTCCTGTGTCAGTCTGACTCATCTCATTTGTCAGACTCATGTTTGTCTGTCTCTCAGGTCTGTCTCTGGTGGTTGGTTTGGTGCTCTACATCTCCAGCATAAACGATGAGATGTTCAACAGGACCAAGAGTAATGAGGCGTATTTCAGCTATAAGTACGGCTGGTCGTTTGCGTTCGCTGCCATTTCCTTCTTGCTCACTGAGGTAAAAAGCTCTTTCAGTCAGACACTACCATTTACTGTCATTCTTGTCTCACTTTTCTCCATTATTAGGGCTTTTGCACTGAACTCTGAATCTCTGCAGTTAATTTAGCTTGAATGTTTAATGAACTGACTCCATTTAAATGTAGTTTTATGTATAATTTAAGTCAGACTTTAAAAAATTGTATGATGAAAGGAACGTCAAAGAGTTCAGTACAATTTTACCTCTATTTGTGAAATGCTAAAGATTACCATATGCTATAATTTAATCTTAAATTTGACATAAAATCTGCCGTGACTGTGTTCAATACTGCTTTGTTGCTGTGGTACTGTATGTACAGTATGCATTGAGTATGATATACCTAGATGTGTGCAATATGCAGCCAATCATATTTGAATAATAAAAACTGAACCTCCATTTTCAGTTTGATGAATGAACTGTAAATAGTTTATAGCATGCCTTTGATGGGCTTACAAGGCTTTTCCCCTAATACGCATGTACTTAATAACTTAATAACCTTAATATATACATGCCATAATGAAAATGTAATATAGTGAAGTTTATGTTTTATATTAAATTACTTAAACATCAATCACTCTAATTGTATGTAATATAAATATAGACTATAATAATGTTTTCATTTATGTTCTAATAACATTTAATTAACTGTTGTGTTTTGTACAGTACAGTATATTCTTTTAAATTCTAACTGTAATTAATCTTATCTTTTTTTTGTTCAATTATACTTTTTTCTCAAGGGTTAGTTAAACTGATGGCAGAACTAAATATAACACAAAACTAGAAGGCATACTTAAAGCCACATGCTTTTTTAAGTATGCAATATGATGAGGTCATGTGATAAACTAAATTATGCCATGCAACAAAAATGTAGTATGCTATTTCATGATTATCATAATTACTAGGACATTTTAACTATTCAAATCTTTGAACTTAAAAGAATTCACACTTATACATTTATCGTAAAATAATTCTTGAGCTTTTAACACTATAAAAGCGGCACCTAGTGGCAAATTTGTCATTTGGATTTTCATTAAGACCAACATAAAATACAGTAACAAGTGGGTCGAAAAAATAGTACTGTTTCATTTTGACATCAACATGAAACGGCTTGGGATTTGTTTTAAAATTGACTCGAATCAGTGATTCAGTGAATCTTTCTTTTGAGGGACAGTAACTTTATACATGGTGCACAGATTTCAGCAGATTTCAAACTTGATGTTATTTTATTCACTTAAAGCTGTTACGCGCTGCATAAAAAGTCCCATATTCAATCTTTTCTGCTTCTGCTTGGTGATTCCTTCAGGAAATGTTTTGTTCCCTCTGTTCAGAGTGCAGGTGTGATGTCCGTCTATCTGTTCATGAAGCGGTACACAGCGGAGGAAATCTACCAGCCTCACCCCAGCTTCTACCGGCCCCGCCTGAGCAACTGCTCAGATTACTCGGGTCAGTTTCTTCACCCCGATCCTTGGACGCGGGGACGTAGCCCATCAGACATCTCCAGCGACACCTCGCTCCAGATGAACGCCGGCTACCCTGCCCTGCTCAAGTGCCCCGACTACGACCAGGTGTCTTCCTCTCCCTGCTGAGACTCTATCAGAACTGGGTTTGAAACGTGTGTGTCTTTGCCTTATGAAAGGGAACAGACTGATAGAATGTATGACTGTCATTTTCCTGTTCTGTAGTGAGCTAATGGCTTTGTTCCAGCAGGTGGCAGTATAGTATTCTTCTCTGGAGTGAACTGCTAAGATGTATTAAGGTTTAATGTACAACTGGGTGTTGATCAATGTAAATATTTATGGTGCTTATACAAACATGAATTGTAGCCATTGTGGAACACTAGCCTTTAATTAGATCAATCTGCTTTCAATAGTCCAGAGTTATTGCGTGTGTATTTATGCAATATAAAATCTATTCATATCAAATTGTATTCTTATAGAGGTTGTCCTGAAAAAAATATTAATATATAAGTGCATATTTTTAAAAAATATGTCTTCAGAATAAAACTAACTCATCAACATACAAAGTATAGCCTATATAATAAAAAAAGAACAAATATGTATTAGTGCACATATGAAATGAAACGCATCAAAGTAGATAATATTGTTGCCCACAGCTTACTTAAAATGCATTTCTTTTCTGCTATAAATATACATCCAAACTAATGAAACAGTTCAGTGGCTCATAACACAGTAGAGTATACATATTTTACACATTTTGCTTTTCTCTCCTTTTTTGTATCTAAAATGTAGTGTTGTTTTGTGTCTTTTTGTCATAGCTAATGTATGATGGTGCTTTCTACATTCATATTTTGTAAGTGTCAGAAAGATTGCATTTACAGTGCAATGGATATAATCTAAACATACTACAAAACTTTCCTTGTTTTTCTTAATTCTTCATTAGCCTCCCTTTGTCAGATGTTGGTTCCAGCTCCACTTACACTAGACTACTCCTAAATAACGTTTCACTGTTCATGACACTTAAATACACAGAAACTCATAGAATGTGATTCAGAGTTTTTCAAAAGTACGATCAAACAAGGAAAAAATCACTCATGATAGTTTTAGCTTTATGAATGTTTTTATATATTCATATTTCGTGTACATTTCGACCAATAGCTTATACAGACATATAAAAATTCATCTGGAGCCCCAAAGGGCATTGGAGATAGTATTCCGCCCTTGGACAGGGCTGTTATTTTACAACAACATATAAATTGCTACTGGATTTAAAAAAAAAATCATTTTCCAGAATTACAAGGTGTTTTTCCCTGACAGAAGTACATTAGTTTAAGGCTGCTGAGCAAAGAGCCCTAACATTAAAAAGCCAGTAGATTTATATGCTACAGATTGTACTTACACAAAAAAAAAAAAGAAGACAAATGTTTACAGTATTTACACATAACTTAGATCTATAGTTTACCAATTATGAGTAGAATAAAATCATTTCACAAAGAAAATAAATATAAAAAGATATTTAACTATACTTATCATAAGAACACAAAAGCAAGCAAATTCATTCGTATTACATCAACACATCATACGTGACAGTAGATAGTGTCATCTAAGACCAGAACGGAAAGGTTAATGGACCGGTTCCCCCGAAACTAAATCTATATACAGTGCAATTCAAACATTTGGGATCAGTAAGATTTTTTTTATTATTTTTTTTATGAGTCTCTTATGCTTATCAAGGCTGTATTTATTTGATCAAACTACAAAAAAAAAAACAGTAATATTGTGAAATAGTTTTGCAATTTCTAATATTGATTTCCTATTTTAATATACTTTAAAATATAATTTATTTCAGAATTTTCATCAGCCATTTCTCCAGTCTTCAGAGTCACATAATCTTTCAAAAACATTTGATTGTACTGATTTATTATTAGAGTTGAAACTGTTGATGTTGATGCTGCTTAATATTCTTTGGAACTCAGGATTCTTTGAGAAATAAACGGTTTAAAAGAACAGCATTCATTCTGAATAAAAATATTTTCTCACAATTCAAGTCATTACAAACATTTTAATACATTATACAATCCTTGTGGAATAAATTCTTAAAAGAAACATACTGACCCCACAAACTATTGAATCGTAGTGTATATTGTAACAACATTTCTATTTTCATTAAGCACTGCTTTTTTTTTTTTACTTTTTATCAAAATAAATACTGAAAAAAGTATTACAGGTCCTAACAAATATTAAACACAGCTGTTTCCAAAATAAGTATATTAAGATTCTTTCTGAAAGATCATGTGAGTGAGTAATAATGCTGAAAATTCAGCTTTGCTTAAGAGGAATAAATTATAACTTAAAGTATATTACAATATTTAATACTATTTTAAATTGCAATTATACTTAACGAACTTACAGCTTCTTTCTGTATTTTTTATCAAAATAATTATTAAAAAAACACAAAAAAATCTTACTCATCCAGCTTTTGAACAGCAGTGTATGTGTTACATATTTGCTGTTTCTTACTCTAACAACATGAAATCAGTCCAGCTGACTCCAGACCGCCACCTAGTGTTAACCTTGGATCATTAACGTCGTTTTGAGCTTCTATTGTGGTCACATGCACGCAGGAAGTCTTCTAGCACCATAAGAGATAACGGCCATGAAGGCTTATTGTCTCAGAGCCCTGTGCGATCACATCGTCAGGTTGTTGGGCGTTGAAATAGGTCTAGTCTCTTGAAATAAATGGCTTTTCTATCTGACATCTGTAGCAAGAGATCACAAAACGACTTCCTCTGGACTCTCAAGTGAGCCGCCCAGGTATACATCCATGCAAATACAAACAGATCAGGACAGTTGTGTTTTTATACGCATAGAAACACAAGAAAGGAACTATAAACATGAATTCTTCAGCTACTAGGCCCGTCAAACACACACTCGCACAAAGGCTGCACCAGAAGGCAGTGTGTGTAGCTTTTCCGGAAGCAGTTTGGATGCAGTCTTCACTTCTTGTTGGCGATTCGTCTCTTCCTGGTTGCCAGCATGTCATAGAAGGGGTCCCGACTGATGCTCGCTCTGAAGAAACCAATTAAAGCAGATGTGAGCAGAGGCAGAGAGACTTTGGCATCTTTGATATGAGAATGTAGCACATGTATACAGTACACACATCAATGAAAATAGTTTGTTCAGTGACCTAGTTTGGTTACCATGGTTTCTGAGGACAGACCCCACCCCTGTTTAACCCCGCCTTACATTTTTGAGTCTTGTCCGGTGCAAGGTCAGACCTGTTAAGACTAAAGGCTGGTTTAAATCAATCAGTGACCGATATCTGATGTTCCTGCTCTCTACAAGGAGCTCTGTAAATGTCGTAAAATCGAAAATGCTCAACTGATGGTGCCACAGTTTTCACGGCTAGAAATCTTGTTAGGACTGCGCATAGTGTGAAACTCATCCTTCACTGCAGGAAGTGCTTTGTTTCATCATGAGGAGAATACAGCTTTGTTCCAAAACCTAATTAGCTGCCTATGTAGACGGCATATTAAGGCAAGATAGGAGGCAACATTACGCTGCCTTTATAAGATACCTTGTTTTGGCAGCACCACATGTGTAATTCATTTATTAGGTAATCTCAAATTGCACTGTAATAAACTCAATAAAAAACTGTATTTAGTTTAATGCTATATATTGCAACACACTAATGTTAAAGTCCATTGGAATGATGGTATTCCAGTAGGCTTTAACATTATATATATATATATGCACACACACACACACACATTTATTATAATTTTACAATAAAAAAAAATATATGATTAAAATGATCATTAAATACACATCAAAACAAGTGCACTTCTCTAAAATATGACAAAGGATTATTAAGAGAAACATTTAAATAAAAACATTGAATTTAATTTTAAATATTGGAATTAGGAAAAGTCAGTACTGTACTAAATACACTTATGGGGACTCATATAAGTATAGTTCATATTTTGCAAGTACAATATAGTTATATTTATTTATTTATATAATTTTATTTATTTTTTATTTGTATTGAATGTTCACTTATATTGCAAATTATTAAATAAAATGCTCATTATGATTCTCTGACTGTCTTTATAGGTGGTAAACAGCTATGCAGCTATTTAAGTTTTAGAACAGAGCTATGGCCTTCCTATATTCCTATCCTCACTTATAAACTGTGAGTTCTTGAAGACGCAAAAAAGAATGAGTGCTGCTTGTGCCTTTGTTATTACAAAGGTTGCTGGGAAATGTGTTTATTGTGCACACTCCATGTTCTGAATAGCATAGTATTTCTTTAATATCTGAATGAGTCTTTGATACCACTATCAAAAATGAAAAACTGCAACAAACGCTGATAGTATACAGAGAATACTGCAAGCTTAAGTAATTTGGTAGTGCTCTATTCCCAACATATCCTTCATCTTTTTTTCTATTTCTACCCTGATTCTACTACCCTGAAAAGAATTCTGCTGAATGGATTTACAATAAAGTTCTATGTTCTAGTTTTTGTGCCGATTCTGCACCGACATACCCATCAGATACACCGCCATAACTTGTTTCTGCTGAATGACTTAAAACCCACGGGAAGCCCTTGTTTTTGTTCCTGGGACCGTTTCCAAAGCGTGACTAAATGGTGTTCTATCCTGAGCTTATAAGGCATGATTACAGATAAGCAGATAAGGATAGTAGGTCATAGCTGTGCCGACTAGGCAAAATGTGCTGTGATAAACCCTCTCATCCTACAGCATGTCTCTGAGAGATGAGATGGGCTAGTGCTAGGCCTGGATTAGTGGAGAGAACAGGTCTGCAACAGGTCTGTTGGTCCCGCTGGAGTTTATGGCTTGTGGGAGGGTTATGCTCTGACTAATCTTCACTGATGCCCCATGAAAACGGGTTATGTGATGAGACTGCTGTTTCTATTCAAAACACCATTGTGACTACTGCCGTTAAAATCCACCGCTGTCCCAGTATGAACAAAACCACAGCTAATAGCGCTGTTTCAAAAACTAGTGAGGTGAAACTCATAAACCATACTGCACTCTTACATTGCTTTCATTTAAGTAATCCCCTAAATTATAATTATTGGAATGAATGACTTGTACTGGAATGACTAAACTTATTAACATCATAATTTTTTCAGAAACCAAACGAAATCAAATGAAGAGATCACTGAACGAGACTATGAATATGTTCAACATGAAGGAAATCCTACTTAATGGATTTGATCCATTCTTCCTTCTCCTCTGGTGTTGGCGCTGATATCCTGTAGACAACATGGTTTCCCTCCACCACTCTCCCATCTGCCTCTGTCTTACACGCCTTGATCACTTGACCTTTATGGTTGGGGTTGTACAGCTCGAAGCAGTTCTACATAAGAAAATGAAACATAAAATGTAAGGCGTGATGTGGTCATGATCTTGTTCAGCTCTAGCTTATACATTTGTTTGGAACTCACAGGTTTCCTGGGTTCCTCCACCTCTCTTATACTGAGGTTCTCCAGAGGAATGATTCCACGTGGTTCCTTGTCCTGTAGGCAGGAGAAACCCATTAAAATGAATACAGGACATGGTGCCAATATACCTGTTCCCGGAGATCCACCTTCCAACAACTGAACCAGTTAATTAAGATCTTCAGCAGCAGCTGATGATTATAGAAAGGTGTGTTGGATTGTGGTTGGAACTACGTATATCTCCAGGAACAAGATTAGCAAGCCTGATGTACAGTACACCCCAGAAACGTTCTAATGGTTCACCCAAAAAAGAAGATGAAGATATTTTGAACAAAGTTTGTAAATAGGCGGTTTTAGTTCACTGTTCACTTCCATAGTATTGTTTTCTACTATGGAAGTCAATGGTGGCCCAGAACAGCCTGGTTCAAACTAATCTTTGTGTTTGGCAGAACAAAGAAATTCATACAGGTTTGGAACTACTCGAGGCTGAGTAGATAAATTTTCCTTTTTGGGTGAACTATTCCTTTAACAAAAAAAAAAACGACTTACTGTTGTGTACTCAAAATAGTACAAGCAGTTGTCAGTCAGAATAAACCATCTCCTCTTCCAAGTTTTTACTCGCCCACCTGCAAAGAAAATTAAACAGAACTTTTGAACCATCAAACAGAAACTAAACCAAGGCCAGTGACCCAATTTCTGAGCAGCAAATGACTAGCGCTAGTGCAACAATAACATACAGCTCCTGTTTCTCATTTCTGGAATATCATCAACAATATCTTCTTGTGGAACACACATTTTTTTGCAAATGATCTTGCCAAGTTTAGATCTGTATAATCACAATATAAGATATCTTTCATTTTCTATGTTAACATTTTCTCATATCCCATTTAAATGCACAGAGACAACTTTAAACAATGAGTTAGTTTGGTTGAATTCCTGAAGAGTTTGAGACTGTCCTAAATACCTAAATGTTATTTATTTCGACATAAAGCAACAGAGACAGTTCATCTCCAATGGAAGATCTGCAAAATAACACACTGAAGCCGTGAAGAGGCACTCTGGGTCACCTTCTGATTCATAAAAAATATGGTCTGGTGGACTTCATGGACACATGCAACTGAAGGACACAAGACCACATGTCTACATCAAACACAGCATTTACGACGAATGAGGCCTGTGGCACTTGAGAGCAACATTCTGTTTGTTAGAGTGGTGGTGTCAGATGTGTAAGTTTGGGCAAAACTACATGTTTCTTGGAACAATGGAAAATGGCAAGACAATGTGTACTTGTGTGGAAACAGTAAGCCTTATAGAGACTGATCTATATACTGTGTATACGATTGGAATCTGATTAAAATAAGCATCACAAGTGCTCAGATACAGTATCATATTACATCAAACGAGAAAGCAGCATAACGTAGGAAGCTGGAATGCCCAGATTTATTCCATGCTGCCTTCTCTTCCGTTCTCAAAACTCGAAGGGACCAGCAGTATATTGGCAATTGTTATGACGTGCATTTCACAACAATACAACCTTGTTTCTGTAATATTTTCTACAAACAACATCTGTGCCGATAGCCTTACGGGCAGCTTGCCGACATATAGTAATATTACGCTACAGACGTTTTGATTTTGAATCCCAACTTGAGGACCATTCCGGGGGACTCATTTTTAAATGTTGTGGAGAAACCATACTAAAATTCATCTTCAGATCCAGCCCAGTCCTTGATTCAAGTACGAAGCTGTTGTAAATTACTCTACACATACATACAAGTTTGTTTACATTTGTGTTGCTCGGCAAGCACTTTGTTGGAACCGTTTCTGAGGAACTAAATTGTTGTTTTTTTTACATTTATTTATGTTTTTATCATAACATATTTTATCAATTACATTCATACATACACGTCATTACATTTCATTTTGTGAAACAACTGGAATGACCACTTTGTGTGAATGACCACGTCGTCCATGGCTTTTAGGGCTTATTAGTTTATTACGATCATTTCTCAAAATCATTTACATATGAGTACACACATGAGAATGTGAAAAAGCTACGCAAAATCCAATCTGGCCATTGAGGCTGAAACAAATTTCCAAAAATGCGAAAAATGCTAATAAAATTCTAAACCATAAATAAATGTAGCTTGACACAGATTTGAAGAAATCTGATTTTCTGGCCGTTCACACTGATCAGATTCCAATCGCATGTGTACAAAAAAACACTTGGACTGACCTTCTAAACAAGGATTAATTTTTTTGCAATTTTATTTCAATTGTTTGGATGCCTTCAACAATATCTTCAAGAACCGAAGTGAGTCTCTTGAACCTTTCAGAAAACAATATACAGCTCAAATCTGTGATGGCTCTGCATTTGTTTCTCGATTTTAACTCCACCACAGCAAGCGAAAACAGAAATGTCTGGGAGCAATGCGACAACGATGAGAGAAGTTATTTGAGACAGATGTCAAAGAGAGCTTGGATCACAGCGCTACCCTTATTTGGTTTATTCTTAAAAAAAAGACAGACCTTACGAGAGTGTTCTAGATTGCATTTTACGATTGAATTAGACACTGCGTCCATGGCACATGTAGAAACGTCTCATCATGCTGTGAAAAACAATACATAGATACAGACATGCTAAGCATCTCTCTCTTACACCCCCACACACTGCATGTTCTAATATACATTACAGCCTCTGACTCATCTACAGTCATATCTTTTCTCTGGTCTTTTCTAGAGCAAGCAGCATTCTCCCGTTCTGTTTTTGGCTGCAATAACATGGTGTATCCAGCACAAAGCTGCCGCGGGCTTATCTACCCCCTCTCCTGACTCCAACATCTCCAACCCACAGATGCTGAATACACATCCGCACGGAAAGTACTGCAGAGAGAGAGATTAGAGTCGCAGTTCCCTACTTGCGATTCTATTCCCAAGTCATACGTTCACTGTCTCTGATGTTCATCTGCATTATTCCACCTCAGACACAAAAGATGGCAGCTTGAGAGACATTCAAAGCACCAGTGCAACTTATGGCAATGAAGGCCACTCTCTGATAGAGAATGAGGGTCGTCTCTAGGGTGAGAGTGATGTGTGTGGATTTAGTTAGGGAGCTGCATGTTGAGGGACGATGATACAATCTTAATGACTATATTAATACATGCAGGCTTCATTAGTTCCTTAGCTACAGGGCAAAGATCAGGGTACCTTCATTTGGACAATGCTTTGGACAATACGTGCCCAACAATAACTTATGGGGATACATACATTCACTTTGTTCCAAAACTATCATCCAAAACTCCAACCATCTAGACATCTTATTCACTGATGAATGGATATTCACCCACTGTAAATGTTTCTCTCTACAAGCTTTGTGGCAGGGCTGGCTGAAATGTAGCGTTATACACAACTTTCAGCCTGCATGGTAGAGGTTCTTGGGACACCAGCAGTTTTAAATACCAATCAATAGTCTTTTGTTGCTTTTTACTACAAATTATTTGACAGAAACTTTTCTTAGGCATGTATTTAATTAAGTTCATCTGTATTCTGAATCACTAACAAATCTATTCCTTGTTTCATGCTTTGTGCAAGATGTTGTTGCACTGTACATCTTTAGAAAGCTCTTTCTTTCCCTCCATATTGCATGAAAACTCTGACTTGTTTATTAATGTGGAACATCCTTCCATTTATCTAAGAAGACCTGGCAAACTATTTAACAAACCTGTCTGGGATTGCTGGCAGTTTATCTAAAAAGATATTCGATTTTACTGAAATCCCACTGATATGTTCATGTGCATAATAATTTTGAATATAAATAAGTCTGAAAGTTAAATAATTAAGCATCGTGTTTCTCAAGTAAATTAATTTATAATAACTGTTCTCAAGGAAATACAGGTTTGTTTTTTATCTGATTTTGCCCTTACATTTCCTCAGTCAAGTACACACATTTTCACTGTACGATCCCCCAGATCCAACAGGGATATTTTTAGAAAGGAAAACCATAATTATTTGAGTGGAAAAAGCTTCCCACTGCTTACTACTGGAGTATAATGTGTACCTTCATTATTCCAATGTATAAAGGACTCCTGGGACATTACATAGTAAACAAGGAATTTGTGTCCCATGCCAAACAATACAGCTGAGGTGTGACGCTAAATCGGACCATATGAACTAAACTGACTTTTGACCTCGGCAGCAGCCAGCCAGAGAAAAGCAAGCTAACAACATACACATCTCTACAAACAGGAAGTAGGAAGGCCTTGAATGGCAGCCAGGAAAGGATAAAATGAAGGTTACAGGAGATGAAAAGAAGTGCCAGAGGTTGAGATGAGGGAATGATGGGATAGATCTGTCCTGGTTACGTACCTCCTGTAGAGACAGCCAGTCACAGGACAGAAAATGAGGGCAGGGGTCAAAGGGCAAAGTGTGTAAGGAAAACAAGAAGGAATGTTCAACATCAATATACAGTACGACAAAGAAAGCACCACAACAAATACACATTTAGGACAGAAATGACACACATAATGTTAGGAGATGGGAGACAGGACATCAGAAACACACAAACAAGTGTCATTTGATGCTTGACAGACAAATAAATGAGGCACATACAAATGGGGTTCATCTGTGCATCCAGATCTGGCTCCATACAACAACTCTTATCTTGTACGACTATCAGCTTCAAGTCTGGTCCACACTAGAGCTTGTTCAAAAGTGGCACACTATTAGAAAAAATCTAAATAACAAGTCAAGAGAACAGTCATTGATTTATTTCCACATGCCATTTAGGGCTGGCTTTAATTGAAATGTTTTGAGATAACACTAGAGACCAATTCTCACTATTAACATTACTAGAATATTGACTATTAAATAGTAGTTATAACGCAAAAAACACAATTTAGATCCCTTAAATATCACATCTCCTCTGAAGCAAATTGATGGGTTTTTGTAACAAAAACATTTCTAGTTTAAAAATTATAACCTGAATTACTGACTTCTGGCAACGGTCGAATGTGTGTCCTCAAGAGCGCGTCTTGGCTGACTTCTGACTCGACATATGACGATAAATAAAAAAAAAAACGTTAACTGTGTTTGTCTGAAAGAATAGTCATATACACCCAGGATGGTTGGGGGGGTGAGTAAAATATGCCACAATTTTCATCTTAGGGGTGAACTATTCCTTTAATCCGATCCAATACCTTACTAACTATTAATGCGCAGTTTTTTAAGAGCTTGAGGAAAAAGTTCTAGTTAATTCAACTAAACTAAAGTGTGACCAAGTTTACTAAGTGCAAAAACACTCTTAATACAAAAACAATGTTTATCAAAGCTCTATCAAAAATCAAACAGATCTTGTAAAAAGATTTTGCCAAAAAAGAAGAAACACTAGTAATTATTTTTTTCTCTCATTACCACTGAACATAACTTTGTACCCAGGCGGACTTAAAAAAAGAAGTGTAATGTTATCCAATCAGATTAGAGTTTAGCTTATTTTACGTGCTACTTGCTTAAACTTCCAATCTTTTTTTTTTTAATTATGTGTCCCTTCCTCCCTTGCCTAGATCCAACAAAAGTCCATGTTTAAAAAGCGAATGTAATAGTAACAGCAAGAAAGTACACTACATTCTGCTTGATACCTCTGCTTTCATTCTATTCTTGCCTCCCCACAATATGTTTCCCTACTAAACTGAACACACTTTTCAAGAGTGGCTGTAACTCTTCACGTCAGGCACTCTGTCCCTATGAGACGGCGCACTCCTCCTGAAGGAATCCCTCGCAGTGATGTGAAAAACCCATTAGGATGATAATGAGCAGCACTGTGTTCACAGCTTTCCCTGACACTACCTACAGGCTCCAACAGACCGCAGTGTAAAACCACATTTCATCAAAATATCTGCCAAAGGAGCTGTAAGAGTCTGGTTCTGACCTAACTTGAGCAGCCAGCCCTCCCGGTCCGGGTTGAAGAACGTGTGTGTGAGGTCGTTGCCATCATCTTCAGGGATTTTGAACGGCTCGCTCTTGATGCTCTCGTACAGGTTCTGCGAGAGAGAGAAGGGACATTAGTGCTTTTAATGTGGGCACATTAATACGTCTACCTCTGTAAAATATTTAAAAAAGTCTGTATTATGCTGTATAAATAATGATCAGATCAGAGGTTTGAAGTCAGTCACATGGAAAGTGGGAGAGAAAAAAGAAAGAGGAGAGCAAATTAAGTTCTTGCTCTCAGCGCTTAGCCCCCAAACTGGGCTTTTCCAGCAGAGTGGAGAAATTCTTACTTCAGCTAGTTTATCTGTTATGTTGTGTTATATCATTCATCATTAATGGCTTAGTCAATCAGAGATCGGCTGTTACCCGGAGCAGCTCCTCTGGCAGGTCTCCTCCCTCGTTAATGCCTCTGTTCATGGAGATGAAACGCTCTACGGCGGGTTTGTCCCGAACGTTGGGATTGTGAAGACTTGTGTTTAACATAATGATGGCAAAGGACAGGACATAACATGTGTCTGCAAAGAAATAAAAAGATGCCACACATTATTTGTCTCAAACAGCTGATGGAGAAAAAGAGAAATATAAAACATATCTGTTAAAAAAAAACACTTCTGTGTCCGTTGCTGCCCTTCACTCCATAAATAGTAATAATGTTTTACTATTAAGAGGCTAATAATAATAGTATTGATTAAGTATATTAACTATACATTAAACATAAAAATATTTTAATTTTTAAGGTATTTTATTTACGTTTAAGTTATTTATGTTCACCAAGGCTATATTTGTTTGATCAAAACTACAACAAAAACAGTAATATTGTAATAATTGTTATAACGGTTTACTATTTAAAATGTTTTCCAGCATATTTCAAGCATTACTTCAGTCTTCAGTGTCACATGATCATTCTAATACGCAAATATGTATAATGATAATAATTTTTTATTATTATTGAATGTAGGTTTTGCTATGGAAACAATACTTTTTCAGCATTCTCTGAAGAAAACAAAGTTCAGTGAACAGCATTTATTTGAAACAGAAATCTTTTGTAACTTTTTAGCTTAATTTAATTTCCTGAACAACACTTTTTTTCTTCCTTCTTTATATTGACCCCAGACATTTTTAACAAAAAAGTAATGGTATTCAACATTGATTATAATAAGAAACATGAATAATTTAGCATGGTTTTGGTTTGTGAAGGATGAGACACTGAAGACTGTAGTAATGATGCTGAAAATGCAGCTTTTCAATTACAGAAATATTTAAATATAAACATTTTAATTAAATATTCAAATATATTAAAACAGAAAACTTTTATTATTTTGTTATTTTAAAGGTATAGGCTTATCATTGAGAAAACGAACATGAATAAAAAAATTTGGTCCAATTCTTGCTATTAATAAACATTTACTAAAAATTGTGTCTCAAACTCCCAATTTGGAGTTAGGTTAGGATTTAGGTATTGAGTAGAATGCTTTATTTGCACTAATAAACATTAATATACTAGTAATATTCATGCTAATAAGCATGTAATTAAGAATATGTCCCTATGTATAGTGGTACCAAATCTTTTTTCACCCTAATATTCTGAACATTCAAGTCAGTCCAAAAACTCTTAGTATTACTTTAAAGCCAAACCCTGACATAAGCGTGGGTGTGAGTCACTAGTATGCTGAGCATGTGGGTGGGATTTTACTGCCAGACTTAGCTGTTCTCTTACAGCTTCAGTACACCACAGTTAATGTTTACTCTCTAAACACATCATGACATGAGCTCTTAACTCTAACAAGTGTCTGTTCTGTCAGTATTTAGATCTAGCACTAAACTCACACATGTCACATGACAGGCCCTTTAACCTGCAAATCTGTGCGGCACTGACAGACATAACACCACAACCATCACACCAACCATTCATTCCATTCAGCTGTGATCAGATAACCAGCATGTGCTTTCCTGCAGACTTGAGATTTAGAAGATAGGCTAAACAAGCAAATTTGACTGAGAATGTTTTGGGCCTGATGTTTTTTTAACAAACATCTAATATGAAATAGAGTCAGGACTGAAGGAAGGTTTGTATTAGTATGGACACTAGCCGTTTTGCACATGTCTGACCTGTGGACTGAAAGACCCCTGGGTTGCACTGGCAGTACCGGGACGCAAATGCCTCCATCATTCTGTCAATCTTCTGGGCCTCTCCAGGAAGTCTAAAACTCCAGAGAAACTGTCTGTGTGGAGAGAGCAAATCCATCATAAAATCATTCATGCGTGAATCTAAACAAGTCCACAGCCTCACAAAATCAAACCTATTTTCCCATTGTATTATTAATCATATTTTTTTCCACATTTATTTTCATTTGTTTTGGCATTATTTATTTATTTTTTTCATGAAAATGTCACATGCAAATAAATGAATTAAAAATAAATAAATAAATAAATAAATATATATATATATATATATATATATATACATGTATTAACAATAGAAAAATATTATAATAAAATAAAATAAATAAATAAATAAATATATATATATATATATATATATATATACATGTATTAACAATTAAAAAATATTATAATAAAATAAATAAATAAATATTTATTTATTTTTACATTTGTGGTAACACTTTAGTATAGTAACCAATTTTTCACTTTTAACTAGTTGCTTATTAACCATATTACTCATAGCCAATACCTGAACTTAACAGCTAGCTTAATGACGGCACAATATAAGTTTATTGAGGTAAATGCATATTTAATGGTTTGTTAAAAGGTGAGAACTGAACCTTAAAATAAAGTGCGACCAAATTTATAATATTAAAAAGTAATGGTCTAGACATGCATGCAGTATTTGGGGAAGAATGAGAAGCTTCTCCCACCTCAGAGCCTGAACAAGGTTGAGGTCGGCAAATTCATGGAGCTCTACAAAAGCCTGGAGCACTTTGATGTTGAAGTCATCCCTGCGAGAAAACAACAACCACACATAGGAGAAATGCTTACTTTCTGCAAAGAAAGATCGATAGCTTGTCTTTACAAAGTAAAATTTTAAGATCCTTCAAGATGTTTAGCAGCATTTGTGGGCT
The DNA here is from genome assembly GCA_032357475.1 of Enteromius thamalakanensis. Lineage (NCBI taxonomy): Eukaryota > Metazoa > Chordata > Actinopteri > Cypriniformes > Cyprinidae > Enteromius > Enteromius thamalakanensis. The sequence goes on from JAUCMT010000068.1 coordinate 22,074,293, forward strand.
GCCTCGTCTGTTTGTATCTATAGCTGTGCTTCAAGAAATCCTGTTGTTTTGAAAAATCACATCCCAAGAGGTGGTCCACTTCCCTCAGAGGCACACATGTTCAGTTTCACTAGTGCTTTGCTTTGCTCTCTAAAACCAGACAATCAATTTCCGGAGGATTTTTGTGATGAATCAGCCACATATCTCTCACAGGGTGACTAAAATTCCCTGAATAAACAGGGGTAAAAACTACAGGAATGATGTAAAGGGTTACCGTTCCCCCAAGTAATCCCCGATAACAGTTTTGTTCAAGCCTTCGCCTTTATAGAGGAACTGAGCGATGTCTTCAGGGGTGTGTTGCAGAAGGTCATTCTCCAACAGAAACTGGATCCCCTACAAGGAGTTAAAAAAAAAGAAAAAAGGATAAACCTATAAATGTCAGCAAAATTATGATCGTAATGACAGTGTGTCAGGGAAAATGCCTTTAAATTAAAGGTTAAAGGCTGTAAAAATATAAAAATATTTGACATCTGTGAAGATTTTCAAACATCTGGGTCACTGTAGAACAAAGAATAAAAATGAAACTTACTTTTTTGGGGTCCATGTTGAATTTCTTTCTTCCCATTGCAATTTGTTTGTTTCTTTGTGTTGTTTTGCTGTAAATAAAAGTAAATATGTCTTAATAAATATCCCTTAACAAGAAGAAAGGTAGACAAAGATCCTGTGGTATGATACAACGTATGGAGTAAACTGAGTTCAAAACACTAACTGCACTTTTATATCTCACAAATACAGTAGTTGTTGATTTGACTTGTTATATATTTCTCTTATTTAAATTTTTCACTGTTACAACGAAACAACTGTTAGTTTGTTTTCATGCTGTGCTTTTAATAAATCTATGCAAACACCCACACAAAACAACCTTCATTCACAAAGTTCAACATATCATTGACACCTAGTGCTTTTAGGGCTTTAATAGGTTGGTTAATGAAATTACGGTATTTAACTGTAAATTAAATTTAAAACCGTAAAACTGCTGTTAACATTTTTTAAGGACAAATTCGGGCAACCACAGTTGCCATTTTTTTACCGTATATTTTACGGATATTTCTTTTACAGTGTTGCATTCAATGAAGAAAAATAAAGCTTATGCTCAAAACGCAATGCCAGCTTTTTTCAACTCAGACTGTTGCAACGAAACAACTGTTAGTTTGTTTTACGGCTGTGCTTTTATAAATCTATGTAAACACCCACACAAAATGACTTTCATTCAGAGTTCACCATATCCCTTACACTTACATCTTTGTTTGTGAAATACTTAGTTTAAAATATTTAGCTATCAATACGAGTGTAGTAGTTTTAGCTTTGTCTAGTACAGTTTTGCATGCTTATCATTAGTTCTTCTTAGGCTGATTCACAAGGAAATTATGTATAAAATTATGGACTTTAAGCATGCATACAAGATGTTCTTTGTAAACGCTACACAGCATTATTTTTACATATTGCACTTAGCTATTTTTACACTTATCGTTAGTATTTCTTTGGATGATTCACAAAACGCTTCTTAAGAAAAAGTTAATTCCAAGAATTTCATAAGAATGCTCCAAAATGCAATTCTTGACAAATTTTGAAATTCTCAAATATTTTCTTCAGAACCATATTTTTCTTAAGAAAAAAGATAAAGAAAAAAAAAGGTTCTGAAGAAAATAATTGAAATCTATTTATTCACAAGAAAATGACAGGTGTTATCTGACTGTACTGTGTTAAGGAGTATTTAAAGAAGAATTTTTGGTGATACAAAAAATTCTTAACTTTTTTAAATAAAAGGAAATAAGAAAATAGCAGATAACATTAACTTTATTTAAAAAAAAAAATTTCATAAACACGTTTCTGTGAACTCAATAATAAGTCGATTAACATGTACTAATCACGTTTAATCACTTCCTTACAAAAACTAAAGTCTAACCACTTCGGGTTATTGAATGATGGATATTTAACATCCATTTCCCAGCACTGAGTCAATTCATATTCCTGTAAGCACACATGTCTTTTCCTCAGGTGTGTGAGCGGTGACGACCAGACAACACATTGTGAATAGAGCTCTTAATGAATGTTTAGAAGAGGACAGATCGGTGAGGACACTCAGACAAAAGAGAGACAGGTGCAAGCATAAATGAGCTTCAGTTGGACTGTTATGAAAAGGAAACCTTTCAATCTCTCATAACTCACCTCTCGCCCACACACGTGAGCTGTTCGATTTCTGTCATCACTTCAGCGATCTCAAACTTCAGCCGCTGTAAAACAGAGACTCAAATCAAACAGTGAACTCTATAAGACACTCCTATAACCCAAATAATGCAACGTTCTGCTAACAAAACCAAGGTCATGGGTTCGATTCCCACAATGTAAGTTTCTTTCTTTTGGTAATTCTTCCAAATGCAATTTACAGAGAAGACCAAACAAAGTGCTTTTTTACGTTCACTGTAAAAAATTACTTTGATTTTAACGGTAAAAAAAACAAACTAAAAATGCTACTGTAAAAACCTGTTTAATGCTTAATGTTAAGTTCCTGTAAAATTTACAAAGAAAAACCATGAACTTACAATTTAGTTTGAATTTATGTTTTTTCTTCTTCTATGTCTTCTCAGTTATGTTTATTAGGGTTGTATGGTACCTCTAATGTCTGATGTATACTAATGTTTATTACATGTTTCTGTTTAATAAACTACATTCTGACCTCAATATCATCCAGCAGTTCTTTTTTCCTGCGTCGTATGTTGGACAGCTCATCTCTCTCCTCTAAGGACAGATCTTCAGGGACTGTAACAAAACACAAGGGAGGACACCTGTAAACTTGTGTTTATTTGAGCACTGGTCGTCCTAACATTGAAGAGCAGAAGAGCATAACATATTCAAATTGGCAATAATGTGGGTCAGATGTTTCCCTCAGCATTCAAACTCCAGTCGTAGTATCTCCAGACATTCTTTGCCTTAAAATGAGAGACTCCATAAATATTCTTCTCAAACTTCTGATGAGTATAGCCATAAAACGAGCCAGGGTCGTGTGAACAATCGCAAAAGTGAGGGCAGGCACAATCTAAAGCAGGTCTACTTTCTTGCAGAGTTTAGAAAAGTATGTTTGACTCTAAACTTGCCCGAAAGGGAATGAAACAATAGAAACCATCACATAATATGTAATGGTTTTATTGGTTATAATGGGAATTGTATTGGTTTTAAAAACTGTAACAGTCTTTGGTGGTTTGTCACCTTCTATTGGTGGCTTGGTAAATCCTCTAAATTCTAATAAAATATGGCCCACAGGAGACCATTTTGAATGGTTTAATGGTTAATAGTTGATGGTTTGTAATGCTTGATGTTTGTAGTGGAAACCAATAGAATTTCTGTGATGGTTTCCCTAGTTTTCTTCAGCAGGGCCTGTTCGAAAGCTTCGTTAAGGAAGTTATATTCCCCAATTCCCAGAAGCTCACAACTTTTGCATTCTTTTAAATACTTTCGATATACAAAAATCCCATTTATTTATGAATGGGAGAAATGCAAAAAGCAATATGGTGGAATAATTCTCACAATCTAAACAAAAGAGCTAATCGCCAGTTAGTAAAATCACTGCAGCTGCTGTTAGGAGCTGTGGCTGGCATAAAAACAGTGTCCTGAGACACACATTTGGGACTGCACATGTCCATTCAGCTTAAAATATAATCTTTTTTATTGTTATTTGCGAATAACAAATCTTCATGGGACAGTTTGTGTCAGATGTTGTTGCTTATTTGAAATATGTAATCATTTATCATATATTTATTTAATTTATCAGGATTTCCCCATTCAAGCAGAAAGTATTTGGTCTTGGATGCCCAAAATAACTTTCTGGAGGCACTGCAAATATGTCTGCTAAGTGAGCAGACTTACTTTGAAAGGAATTTTGATCTAATTCTTTGATTCTTTTAGCCCACTGCAGCTGTTTCCACTGACAGAGGTCTTGAGTGGGTTGTTTAGTGTTATATTTGTATCTTTTTCCCACAATGACCATGCAAAACACGACTTTTATGATATGATAGTTTCTCCAAAAAAATCAATTTCCAAGTGACCAACAAACAAATAAAGTTTTATAACATTGAGAACACCTGTATATTCCATTTTGTTTTCAAAGTTATGAAGTTAAGAACCTCAAAAACTTCATAAATCCCAGTTTTGGACTACTTTGGAAGCATTCATTGAAGCCAACTGTAGTGAAAGTGTTCCTTTAGATTCCACTTCAGAATCATGATGGAAGAAGCAGGTGATCAGAAAAGCCAGTACAGTACAAGCCAATCATATTGGTGGTTGCAATTTTAGTAACATCTTGCCATTTAAGCATTTAAAATACATCAAGAAGTCAATGGGTGTGCTGCCAAGACTGCGAGTAAGAGATAACAACAGCCATGAACCTTAAACTTGAATACCGTGCATCTGGTAAAATGTCTTCATTGTATATTTCAGTGATGACTTCCGTATATTTCTGTTATTAGCAGCAGACAGACAATGTCTCCCTTTCAAATGCTTCCACAGGGGATTGGACACTATAAATAAACCACAATAAACAAGTAAACACGTCTTTCAGATGGAGTTCATTACTAATCTACTCAACAAAACTTCAGATAAATACAAACAATATGTTTTAAAAAGGGGGCCCAGATTCAGTTGATGACGTTTTTAGAAATGCAGTGTTGGGGAAAGTTACTTTTTAAAGCAGTACATCAAAATATTGTGTTACTCTATTAAAAAGTACTAAATGTGTTTATGGAAAGCATTACATTACGTTTTTGTCACCTTAGCTAAGTTTGCTTATTTATATTCAGTTTTATTATATTTACATTTGTATAGTTATATTATTGGCAACTAAAGGCCGTTTTACAACAAAAGTGAAATAAATCTCCCACACAATTTTTCTCAACATGGGACAGGAGAGGTGAATAATTTAGTTAGTTATCACTTAATTTCCAGCGATTATCATCAGTTTGATTGCACAGACACAATTTAATCTGAACTGAGCTAGACAATGACGTCTCTGTTCAATAATGAAATGACTTTAACTGAAAATTGAGTGTTTAATCTTGTCATTATACATTACTAACAATCTTTTCTCCTATTTAATACTGTTAAGTGCTTTGACACTATCTGTGTTGCTATAAAGTTGTGTTAAAATGTAATCTTAATTTGTAACTTGTGTTACATGTAATGCATTACCCCCAACACTGCTTAATGCATACAATGTGATGCTGGACCACAAAACAACTGGGGTATATATCTATCAATAGCCACAAAATTAATTTGGATCAAAATTATCGATTTTTCAAAAATCATTAGGATATAAAGTATAGATCTTGTTCCATGAAGATATTTAGTATATTTCCTACTGTAAATATACCGTAAAACCTTTTTTTGGGGGGGGGGGTTTGCTAAGAACTTAATTTGGAAAACTTTAAAGGTGATTTTCCTCAGATTTCAGATATTAAAATCTCGGCCAAATATTATCCTATCCTTAGAAGCCATACATCAGTGGAAATCTTATTTATTCATCTTTTTGACATCTTTATGACTGATTTTGTGGTATTGTGGTATTTATGGAATTTATCAGAGATATTTGCAAAGAAATGAATTCACAGATAATATTAAACAGTCTCTAATACATGAAAAAGAAGCTTTAGGATTTAGGATTTTTCGTGTTCACTATTTGTACATTATTGTCAACTGTAATTATATGCCATTCCAGTCTGGCAACAGACTATAATGAATAAATATGACACCAATGTTGGTTAAATCTAAAGAACATAATTAGGACAAAAAATCTTAACACAGAAAATGTGTCCACCATCAGGCTCCTCAGATGAAGATGGTTGAGATTCATTCAGAAGTCAGAGGAAGTAGGTCACTTCAGTATTTCTGCTGGAGCAGATTGTAGCACTCGCCTGCTCTCTGCCAGCTTCCCGTATCCATTGCTTGGGAAGAGAAATCCCATCTGCATCACTCCACTAAGCTGCTTTGAATTTCATCTCCCATTTTCACTTCACATTCAGTTGTCAATTGCTAAACCCTTTCTAGGCCAAAAAACATGAAAAGGTACTGAACATTATTTCAAAGCTTTCTGATGGCCTGGGACGTCTGTAGTGGGGTGACTGCGGCTACAGCGAACTCGGAAAACAAGGGTTCACAGAAACAATGAATGTTTTCCATAAAGACAAAAATGATGATACTAACCACGTCCTGGCTGCACACAATGGATTCTGGGTTCTCTTTGACAGCGTGCATAAAGCAGCATTTATTGAGCGATCCCCCACAGGCGAACTTACGTCTACAGCACAGAAATCCTACATCATCTGAGAGAATTCCCATGCTGGAATAAAAGAGGCAAATGTCTTTGATTGTTGGCCTATTGGACTCGGTGACAAACCCCCACTGTGTGTTAGTAAGTGCACACACACAGGAAGCACAGCGTAATTTGATATCACTGTCGCTCTTATGCATTAAACATGGTCTATAACCCAACAAGGGGAAAGGAAACTTGCTCGCCAAAAAATGTGCTTTATTGTGACATCCGTGTGTCAAGTGTACGAATTTAAGTACCATTTTATACAATACAGAGAGTGCATCAATAAATCCTTGACTTAGTAGCGTTTATTTATTTAAACTAAACTCCACCTCCCTATAAAGTACAACTGAAAATGTAATGTCCACCACCCATTTTTCCCAAATTTGCAAAAGGAAATGTTGATAAACCTGTTGCCAGCAAAGGAGAAACCAACACATTTTCTCTGTAGTTTAAGAAATAAAAGCCTGATGGTTTAATGTTTAAAAATTAAGGGTTTTAACGTAATTGCCAACTGAGTCCGAAATTTAGATTAAAGGCAACTGCTTGGGTATAGCATTGCCAAGCAGTATATATTAAAAGTTGGAAGTATAATACACCATATATATAGGTTTGTGAGGTTTATATTGCTTTTTTTGGTAGAGCTGCATGATATAAACTCTCAATTGTGAGTGAAAAAGTCACAACCACCTTTGCTATTTAGTGGTGGAAAATGGCTTCCACAATGCTCTAGCACCATGACTCTTGGATTGGCAAACACCGCTCATATAATCTACACCTTTTCTGTTATGTTCCCTATTATGTTCACTGTTGGTTCCTACATACACAGCATTAGCAGTGTATGGATACAGGACAGATCTACACACGAGTAAACCTAATTTCCATCATCCATTTCATTTCCTGCATCTCATGAACAACACCTCAAACAAGGGATCAAAAGATGAACCAGTTCACCAGTACACAGATTAATCTAAACCTCGCTCAAGAATCCGCCTCGGATCCAGACTCAGAAATGAGGTTTTGCTAAGGCTGCTTAAGGCTTGCGTAATGCTGTGCTTTCCTCAAATCCAAGCACAAACACTTTCTACAGCCACCACACTCAGTTCCACCCAACATTCACATCACGGTACAAGTTTTAGAGAATTAACCCAGCAATTGGTAACTGTTGCTTCTGCTGGGAAGAAAAGTCTTGGATAGACATCCTGATATTGTCCAGAACTGCCCCAGGACAATAGAGAGGATGTCTCTGCCCGTCTGCAGTCCAGATTAGATGACTTACAGCACGCAACAGTTGCAACCACACAAACACAGAGCTGCCTTATCCCGCTGTAACCCACTTACACCTCACATTTCCACAAAAAAAACATAGTTCTGTGTCTTCAAAAGTGCACAGCACAAAATCTTACATCTTAAATCATATATGCAGTACATACCATCACTCTCTGCCCATATCTGTTCTTTATGTGGCATAGTAGTCATTCCTCAAAGCAGACCACATTGGAAACTGTCAGAAGAATGATTTCCCTGGGGAAACATACAAGCTCGATGTGTCGGCAAGACTGAGTTTATTCCACACACGCTGCTCTCAAAACATAGCATACACATAGTTTGCATACTTATACAGACCAGCTGTTCAGGTAAAACCAGTTCAGCCACCTCTGCTCTGAAACGGCATCAGTCTCTGGTGCATTCAATCTTCATGAGCGTTCAGCTTGATGCTGAAACTCACCATATATTCACCAAGATCAGGTTTCACCAGGTAGTGTGAGTTGAGTTTGTTAAAATTTTGCATGGGGCAGTAAATGGAGACAATACATGGTTATTAAGTTTTAAGACAATCTGCATTGTATTTAGATTTACTGTTGTTTAACGGAGTAGCATTTTTAGCATCCCTAGCAACTGTTTACTGTATAACAGCCAAGCACCATCTAGAAAAACCCCAGCAATTGCACAGTAACATGCTAACAATTCAGCAAACACTACAGCAACTGTAGTAATAATACAACGATACACTCCCTCAACACCATAGCAGAAATATAGCAAACTGTTAAAAACAGGGTCAAGTTTTGCAGGGGGGAAGCAAACCTTGGGAATGTTTTTTTTGTTGTACTGTATACAGTCACTGTAGCTGAAATCATATTTATTATTGTTCATTGTGATGTGACCTCATTACCTTCTTTACTCAAATTGACACAATTGTTCGCTACTCTTTGATATCATTAATATAACTTGAAATAATAGGACAGTTTACACTCAAAAGGGAGTGGTGCCTGAATCAAAACTGGTTTCACTGATGAGTCACAAACTTTATTTATAGCCACACAACAAGACAACAATTTGATTCCATGACTGCACTATGAATTTACTACCAACAAACAAGCAAAAAAACTAAACAAAAACAAACATAAAATGTATTTCAAGAGTTCTCGTTTCCTGGTAATAAATAGAGTATAAGTATAGCGCAAATTTGGCGAGCTGTCTGGGGAGCG
>JAUCMT010000068.1:22089214-22107395 GCA_032357475.1 Enteromius thamalakanensis
TCCACACAGAGATCTGATCTGATCATCATCCAGTCTGTCTGGAATCACATGAAGTAACAGAACAAACTGAGACAGACACAATCCAGAAGAACTGTGGACACATCTCCAAGATGAAGAAAAAAACCTACCTGCAAAGCTACAGAACTGTTCAAAGTCTTAGATACTTGTGTAAAAATGCTGTAAAATGAGGATGCTTTCAAAAATAATGCCATAAATAGAATTAATTTATCAATTAACTTCTATTAACTAAATCAAATAAATATTTGGCACTACAGCTTTTGATAAAACAGCTTCTGTTCTGAGATACACTTGTCCATAGTTTTTCAGATAGCTTTCTAGGTAGGTTTTAATACGAGTGGGCCTAAGACTTTTGCACAGTACTGTACGTGCCTGGTGAACTCCATCTATACATGCTATTAACTACAACTTTTCATATATATATGTATATATATATGTATATCATCAACTTTAGAGCTTCACTAGAGAGATCATCAATTACCATTACATTTTAATACTTTACCAGCTTTCTTAAAGTTTTGGGTTTGTGTGTTGGTAAAAAGCAAATAATTAATTTAATTAAATATATAACACAAACAAAACAAACAAAAAAGGGGCTGCACAATGAGTAAACAAAACTAAATTATCTATTTATCTTATCAAAACGCAACTAATACTATCAGTCCAGTCATTTGTTTTACATAACATTTCTGACATTTTTTGTCAATTTACTATTGATATTATGAAAAAGGATTTGACACGTTAATATCTTAAGGGTTTCAATATAAATAACTAAATGCAAAAATAACTGTATAGCAACTTATAGTTGTAAAAAGCTTTTGTAAAGAATATAAACGCCCTTAAAAGTCTCTTTTTCCATTAGAGTGTTCTTTATTGTTTGTGTTTGGATTCCTCAGCAATATGAATATTAGAAATATCACAGTCTAATTTCAATATAATATATAAATAATCAAAATAAAACACTTGTGAAAAAAGACCAGTTCTGCTTAGTTGCATGTTATGCGACCCTTAACCAGCCGTATGCAAATATGAATTTAAATTATTTAAATATTAACTTGTACGTGATGTACGTTAGGCAGTTTGGCTGACAAGCATGTTTGGAAGCACCTGGTTTATAGCATAAAAACTACCTGATGATAGCTTCCACAACATTAGCCTTTTCAATATTTACTTATTGACATATTTCTAAATGTGTTCTGTTCTAATTTCTCATTTCATAAAACTGCTTTTAAAACAATGTGAAGCTACCTGTAAGAGGTTGTGAAATAAGGGGAAATGTATTGCAAAATCAAGGAATCTTAGTTTATAATTCCACATTCTTCTTCCAAAGTCAACAAAAGATGCCAATGATTTATGACTAGTGACAATTAACCAAGCAGAGCACTTACAATTATATACAAAAATATTAACTTTAGTTTCTCAAATGATATGAGAGAGAGGTTTTATGACAACTTTTTGTAGCTCAACACAGCAAACCATTCAAATCAAACCTAGTTATTAGTGATAACCACCCACAGCAGAGTCAGTAATGAAGTGATGAATAAAGGGTCAGCGGTGAAGTGTTGCTGCTGACATAACACAGGTGAAGCCCTCAATTGCGGCTGTGCACTGACTCACGCTTACTCACACTAGAGCAGCTGTCAGAAATATGAGCTGTGACCCATTTAACCAGCTACACTTTACAAATGATCTCAAACCTGTGTTTGCCACGCGTCCACCGGGAATTATACACAGAGATGCTAGTTTGGGCTTGTTGAACTTATTCACTCCAGATCACAACCAGACACATTCCAGCATCAGGTCATTTGTCTGTCCAGACTGAATGTGAAATTGCTGTAAGACGTGCCAATACGCCCAGCCAATCAGAACACATCTGATGTGGAGATTTTTCTGTGCACACACATACTCAGTTTGATGCTGTAATAGAAGAAAGCACTAATAAAGTAGCCCAGCCTTATGCTATATTCCAACATGAACAGCAGCAAAACCTGTAAATAATAATTTGTTTATAATGATTGATGTAGGCTTTCTTAGCCTAAAGGTTTGTTGCAAGCAGGGCCAGACCTCCAGTGAGATGTTAACTTAAGAATAGCTGCAAATGAATAGCTTGAGTCAATGCGTTGAACTCATTTTGAGTGTCGATCTGTGAAAGACAATCTATTCACTGATCCGCTTCTTCAGTTCAGTTCACTGGAGGGGAAGATTATCAGTGGCATCTTACAGTATATTTGCATCTTGACACAATACTGTGTGGCTTCAGAGGGCTTGGGATATAGTGCACAACTAACACAAACTAGTTTTAGGATCATTTTTTTTTCTTTCTTTGTTATTTTGGGGTCACTATGAATTCTCTATGATTAAAATTCATGATCCTTTTGTTTTCAATGCATGCAGATTGTGACTTTTAAATGATAAAAAAGTGGTTTACTTTTTAAATACATAGACCATGATGATAACACTTTATTTTAAGGTACAGTTTTCACTATTAGCTATGTCTCTTTCCTCATTAAACTCCTAACTTTCTGCTTAATAATAGTAAGGTAGTTGTTAAATTTAAGGGAACTAAATATGATCATGGCAGTAATATCTAATAGCCAACATGCTAGTTGAAAGCATGCTAACAAACAACTAGTTATTAATGAGTATTGCACTTAAACAAAAATCTGGCAGGTATTACTGTATGTGCACATACAGTGTTACACAAGAAAATATTGAGTAAGGTTAGGTTCAGTAGGTTTTCCCCCCTAATTTGCTGTAAATATACAATAAATACTCAACGTATACTGTATGGGACAAGACTGCGAAAACTGGGCTATGACCACTACCTCTAACCTATTTTTTGTTCTATACAGTAGATAACCTAAATATATATGACCTTACCATTTTTAACAACCATGTGACTGCATGTGCACACATACTGGAAGATCATGAGCTGATAATCAAATGGTTGAAAATTCGCTGATGAAGTATAGTTCATTTTGCATACTTCATCAAAACGACAATGTACTATAAAGAGACCCATATATATATATATAGGCCAAACGTGACTAACCACACACACACAAACACACACGTCTCTGTGGAGCTGTGTGTCAAACAGTATGAATTTTGAACGATGCAGCCTCTTAAATGTGCATCGCCAACAAAAATCCCCCATAAACCCAGGGAAAGCAGCACATGGATGCATACTTATTTGCACAGGAAATGTTTAACACAAGAAGGATTCTGGTTTTTAATGAGCTATTGACAAACTATAATCATTAACCAGCATTGTTTGCAGGCAAACAGAATGTAACTGCATTACACAAAGTAACCTGCAGTTAATAACTCTTTGTTTGACTGTGAGAAGCATTGCCCCACAAAAATCATTGCTACAATTATGATAACATGGTTTAATATGGTTGCTAGAGTATTGTCAGTTGAAGTTCTGACAGGTATTTATTATGTTGCAATGCAGTCGCCAATGTGATTTCTAGATCTTTATACTTTTTGATTAATCATTTTTATTGTATGGCTTTAACGTTGCAAGACTATTATTGGTGCTTAGAAGTTGTAAGCTAGTCCGCATATATAAGTCTGTATTTCTTTCAGCTCTTGGATTGAAAATAAGATATTTTGAAGATTGCTGGTAAACAAAAATGTTATGGTAGCCTTTGACTTCAGACTTTGTGTCCAAGAGCTAAAAGAAATGTATTAATTTCAAATTGATACGTTGTCTGGGACAAGTGGTGGGTCTTTTATGAATCTTATATATAATAGTGAAGCTTGCTTAGGTCAGAGCTGCTAAACGCTGAGAATAATTATGCCAATGGTTGTGCAGTGCATGACAGCCAAATGATAAAACTGTAACTCTCAAAGAACATTTTGTTCCTCTAGCAAATCTCTGCTCAACAACCCCTTTCTGAGGACAAATGCTGGAGAGTTAAAGCCCACGCTAGAGGAAAGAGAGAATGAAACCTGTTGTCCAAGACCACTGGATACACCTTTTCCTGATCCCTCATCAGTTTAAACAATTTGAGATCCCTTACATAATCTATTCCCCTTTACCTCTACTCCCGCATCCTATTCCAGCATCAGTGAAAAATACTTCTCTTCAAAAGAGTGTCTTTCCTACGCTGGAATGCATTTTGCCACATGCTCCAACACTCCAGAGACTCGTCTGAAGTCTGGTTTCCTTTATGAGGGGGTGAAAGAGTCTTCAGTTTTCATTTCGCCAACCTAAATTCCTGAAACTGCTGTATTGTTTGTGCAAATGTGTTTCTAATTTTTACATTTAAACTCTGTGCAATGAGTTAAGTTAGAGTCAGAGGAATTAGCCAATTATTTATGAAAATCTTTGGACCATTAAACAACAGAGGTTTTAGTTAATTTGGTAAGACATTTTTTTGGTTAAAATGTTAGATTAAATCATTTCCATGTCCCATGTTGCTTGCAGCATTTGCTAACATTATATGCTGATGAAAAAGCAGATTTTAGTCAGATTTGTTTGAAAAACCAGTGAGCTGCCAGACTGCATACTATAAGATACTTTGTTTTGGCCAAATTGTTTAGGCAGCATTGTCTGTATTCTTCACCAAGAACCCAGTGCGGCAATGCTTTGCAACTAGGTCATGTAACAGAGCAGATGTACCAAGAGTTAAGGGATCTAAAATATGGTCATGCGGAATAAGGCATAATATGTGCTTTACGAGTACTAATAAATAACCAAAATGCTAGTAATATGCATGCTAGATAATATTGAGAATTGTGAGAATGAAATATAGATATATTTATAGGACATATTAAGGACAGATATCATAGATATCAGTCTCCAATTTTTAATCACTGTTTTGGTTGTCCCAACACAGTTGGTTTGACCAATTTGTAGGTATTTTACAAGGTGGTTTATGATGTTTTAAGAACATGCAGTTGCAGTGGTTTATGATTTTTTTGAACACATGGAATATCAATACTTTCAAAAACTGAATGGTCACAGTGGACAACCAGCCCGATCTCACAACAATTCGTAAACATTTTATGAGGTGGCTAATTCGTACGAATTCATACGACATCACGATTTTGTACGATTTGTCTAAATCCCAGACAGGTGTTGCAGTCTCAAGCAGGCGGAGACAAGAACAGTGATTTTACTATGAACTTTAATTATAAAGCAAACAGATATAAAGCAAACAGGCAGTATACACAGACTCAAAGAAACCTTAATAATCGGACAAACACAAGACAAAACTAAACGGGCTTTTAAACAGGACAAGGGAGAACTCAGAACAGGTGGGGGACACAGGTGGATCGGGAAACATAATTAGCTAAACAAGAAACAGAACAGAACCAAATAAACATAAACAGGAAGACAAGAAAATGAAAGCAAAACTAAATCGTGAAAGACTAAACCAAGACATACAGCGTTACAACATGTAGGTTTAGAAACGGGGTTAGGTGTAGGTCATTCATACTAATTCATATGAATTGGCAACTTGTAAAATCTGCACGATTTCGCAAAGAGTGAGGTTGTACGAATTAGCCACCTCGTAAAATATTTAGGAATTGCTGTGAGATCGGGCTGGTTGTCCACTGTCACAAATCAGTTTAAAAAGTGCTGATATTTCATATGGTTAATATATTTGAGACCACATGTTTAACACCTGAAGAATTTAACAAAAAGTTTTAAATAAAGCCTATATTATGTCACACATATTATGATCTATAATCTTTTAAAATGAAAAGTTTTGTAAAGACTATTTGGCTTAATAACTGTGCATGCTATGCATGTTTATCAGAGGATTTTTGTTTATTAGCTTAGGGACACAGTAATGTTGAACTTTTCCAATTAATAATGAATATAATTATTATTATTATTTATTTATTTTTTATTATTTTTGATGCACTTGAGATGCATGCTTTTTCCGCCATGCTGTCAAAGGCCCTGTCCCAAATCGCAGCCTAAACCATAATGGTCTGCCTCACTTTCGTGATGTATGGCTGCTTTGATTGTTGGGTATAGCCTGCTGCAGACGGAAAGACAAAATGACGACTGGGACACCCTATGGAAATTACAATCTGAACGCAGCAGAACAGTCAAAAACATCTGCCCAGCACATGTTTACATTAAAAACAATGAAAAAGTAGTGAATCAGAACGGCAGAATGAATTCTGTCAACCTGGAATAAAATCTGCAGCTAGGTTGACATCGCACACATGTACTCCCAGACTCTGTTATGATTTATCACATGATTTAATGACACATTTAATCTAGTGTCTGCAACAGAGATGAGTTCAAAAGAAGTCCATGTTCATAGCCATGGATATGAATCAATGCTGGGTGAGGTGTAGACTGATGCTATTTCTGCTGGTGGTTTCCCTGCTGACGTCATGTGGCTTAATGAAACATACATCATGCTTACAGAAACACCCCAATGCCCTGCAGCACAAAGACTCACTGTATTCCTCATAAAACAATCTCGTCATAGTTCCAGTCAGCAGAACATTACTGTGTCATTTCAAATGTCATATTATGGCATTAGCTGGCATAAGCACTGCACTTTGACGCAAGGCTCTTTGGCATAAAGACAACTTCAGCTACATCAAGGTCAAAAATAGGCATAGTTCAGGGATCTCACTCAACCGGTAAGAACAAGAATGCATATAAAGTTGAAACCTCAACACGATCTATGTCAGATTATTAACCCATGCAAAACTGCACCAAGGTGAATCTCATTGGTTTGAAAATGAAGGAGCACATCATATTCGGTTTAACTGACAATTTAAACAACATATCCATTTGATGATAATTATTAAAAGGGTCACTGGATGCAAGATTCACTTTTACATGTTGTTTGAACTGAAATGTGTTTTTGATTATAAAAATCCAGCCAGTATTTTTATATAAATCCAGTCCCCTTTCTCATATCAAGCCAATCTCAGATTCTTGGCAGAATGAGAGTTGTTCTGTACAGGCCCTTCCCACGATTGTTGATTGACAGAATCACTGTAGATAGCAATGACTCCAAAGCAAATGAGGTGTTTGGATGTTGTTGGATGTAATAATGAACCTAGCAGTCCTCATTTACTCCCAATATCTGAGATGCTGAAGACGCAGTGGATTTCTTTTGTTTCGTAATAATGTGCTAGTTAGCAGGTTTCACAATGAGAAACATTTACAGTCAGTGATCATTTGCATTTAGAGGAATACGCTGACCTCCAGACTCGCCCTCTGGACAGCATGCCAAATACGCCAAATATGCCTAATTAGTCATCATAAGAAAGCGCAAACTCTTGAAATGTCTATTTACACTGCTTTTCAAAAGTTTGGGGGTCAGTTTAAATAGTTTTTCTTTCTTTCTTTCTTTCTTTCTTTTTTTTAAAGAAATTAATAATTTTATCAAGTAAGGACGTTTTAAATAAATTTTAAAAAGTGATAATACAGATTTCTATTTTGAATAAATGCTGTTCTTTTCAACTTTTTATCAAATAATGCAGTAAATTTAGCTTTGCGTCACAGGAATTAATTACATTTTAAAATGTATTAAAATAGAAAAGTTATTTTACAGTCTTTCTGTATTTACTTTACTTTTGGTTAAATAAATGAGTATAAGAAATTTATTTTAAAAGACATTAAAAATCATACCCATCTTTTGACTGGCAGTGTATATTCTTCTTCTTATTATTATAACATTTTCTTAACACTGACTCTTCACATCAGCCTCAGCCATTTAAAACTGGTCCCCAAATTATGGTAGGGGTTCACATAGTTTGCTATTGTTCTAAACTACTGTTTCAAAACAGGTTTAGATCCTAGATCCGGTTCCTTAAGATACCCTCTCCTCTATGTTCAAATGAGTACATTTAGCATTCATAATTCATAGTAGTGTGCATGTAACAGAATGCTTTCTCTCAGTCCATTCAAATTCATTGGTGGGCCCAGAGTGGGATCTCCCACAGTGGACCACAGCATTAATTACTGTCACCCAGCAGGGACCCCAGTGGTAGCAGAAGCAGAAGCATGGAATAGAGCAGCTCTCCCTGAGTCTAATCCAGTCCGCCTGCTGCTCCGCTTCAGATGAGCCTACTCTGACAGAACCACCAAACCACTGTCAAAACACACCAGCAGTCTGACTGTTAGCTAGTCCTCAGTGTGAACCCGCAGCATTGTGGGGAAGGATTACGTTGAGCATATGCTTTGAATATGCTAATTAGCCGTTGCCATTTCTCTAGTTAGAAGACCATCTCTTGAAATATTACACATGCACTTATACCAAAGAATTAGCTTCATGATGGGGAACTGTGCAAAGAACCAAAGACTCCAAAACCTCAAAATCATGCAGCATGTTGAGGAAGAGGTTTGCTATTACTTTTTTGGGGGGCTTTTCTGAGCACATGGCAGGTAGTAAGAGAGGCAAGAGAGATCCTAGAAACCAAAGTAGTACAGAGAGGCTGTTTTATCTTGGTTTGTTTAATAAGAAACCACCCAGAAGACAACTACCTAAACAACAACCTAAATCAACTGGTTTGAGTCACATTTTTATAGCACTGCTTCACAGTATAAACAAGACAATAACCAGACCAATGATGCAGACTTTGTCAAATATGAGACAAACTGAAACTCCGCTGTAAATTACAGCTCTGAAAAGACAATACTGTCATCATGTAGCTTCACTCAGTTCAGTGTTGCTCCAGTTGAGCTTATTAACTGAGTTAAAAGTTCATACAATCAAGTTCAATTTAGCTATAGGTATAGCTCTACAGCAGTGTCATCCAGTTCTCAAAAGAAATCAATTAAATTAAATAATAAATATTATTATTAGGCAAATATCACTAGTATTTTCTCCAAAATTGTGCAAATAAAGTTCAAACATTTAATTTTGTTAACAGCTGTCCTTTGATTCGAATTTGAGTAGATTAATCCACCTTTAATGCATCGCTCAACCATATAGCTCTGCTTAATGCATCTCTGTGGTTAAAGATGAAAGTGCAGGATATGTGTCCTACTTGAAGAGCAGGAGCTAGGGGAATATTTCGTTGACAAAATGAAATCAATAGACGTATCAGCTCACAGTCTCTCTTTACAAACACTGGCAAACTGGCATGTAGGTCATCCCGTGCAGTCTGATCTTTGCACCTTCAGCCATGGAAGTTTCTCATTTGACTGGAAAAATGAGCAGTGCTTAACATGCTGTTCCCGTCTCAAATTTGCAGTTGACTTCTGAGAATGAAACTAATTGGAGTCTAGATTATATGAGATTTTCTGAATCTCTGAGCTTCGCTGTTATGAGCAGTGTGCTGCTCTCAAAACATACACTTTTACAGATTATTATATAAAAAGAAGTTATGACTGTCTTAATATCTTAAAGACATAAACATACTTTTTTAGGCCTTATAATAAAAACAAGCATAAAAACTGTGCATAGATGTCACTGTGTAGACCTAGAGTGTTTTTGTTATTAGACAAAATTAATCACGTTTATGTTTTTAAGATATTTTATGGCTAAACAAATTACATAAATAATGCATGCAATGCTCTTCGATCTTAATTATATGATGCATCTAATATCTAATGCCACGTTAACTCATGACATGATCAAACATATATCCACGTTTTTCTACTGCATTATAAACCCGGTGGTCTTACCTTGATTATCTTCGTCCATATTGGCAGATGAATGCAAAATAATGAAATGATGTGATGAGAAGGCGCTCCAGACACAGATCTGTATGCTCAATACTGAGGGTTTTATATGCTGTATTCACAAACAGCTCCTGTTTAATGCGCAATATTAATACTGATATTCAGTCTCCGTCCTCTATTAAATCCGATGTAGCCTATTTCTGGACGAATGGAGGGATTCAGCCCTTCTCGGTTTATTCACTGGCGTGGATCAATAACATCCAGCGGAATAAGCGCTCCAGACACACGGGCATCTGTGTTTCGCAGCGACCGTCGCGCGTCATCACATTCGCCCCGCCTCTTAAAAGAGAATTTACCAATCCTACTAAGACGAAGGATTTCTGCATGAATATAAATGAGCTAATGCTGACGTTGCTTGGTAACCGACTTGAACCCGGTTCTTAATATTCACAGAATCCTAAAAGTCAATTTCAAAGTGCTTTGCTGGCATAATTATTTTAGGTTTAATATTGACATAGCTCCGCCACGTACGCACTGACGTAAAGGAAAAGCACATACGCAGTGCATTAAAATAGATCAAATAAAGTATTTCCATTCGCAATTCTTCATCCTGCAAACGCCTTCCTCTTAGCCAATCAGGGCAAACATCGTCATAGCGGAATTTAATATTCATAAACTAAGCCTTCACTTTAGTAGAATACGTTAATCCTTTCATTCATTGCATTGTAGCTCTGATACTGACAGAAACAGAAATTAATGCACTATAAATGTTTCATAGACCAGTTGGAATAATTATACATATATTCTCAAGAAAAGCAAAAAGGTGGGGGCCCTAGCCTATAATTAAACAATTCTTAAACTGAACCACATGACAGTAGGATACTTGTACTTGAATTAATTTGTTGTGGTAATTCTATAGTTGCTGTGGATATATAACAACTATAGTTAAAGTATAAAAAAATGACTTTATCCAATACTGTACTAAGCTTTCTACAACTATAGGGTGTAAATACTACAATACAGTTTACAGTAAAAACTACATGAAAGTGTAATAAAAAGTATTTATTGCAATTTATCAGTTCACTGTTGCTACAATATGCTGTAGCATTCATTAACAAAGTATAATATGTAAGGTACAATACACTTGTTATAGCAGGAATCAAAAACACTACGATAACAATAAACGACTGCAGTATTTTTCAAGTGGAAATGGCCTAAAAACGAACAAAGATGGACTAAAACGCACAAAATAACAGCAATAAAAAGAATGCAGCTTTTCAGTGCGACTCTTTACCTACAGACCTGAAACCCACTGAAAAAAACAGCATACGAGGTTGAAATGAATCAGTTTGGAAAACATTCCTCATTACAGCCAAGAGCAGAATGATATTCTCTTAGAATTAGGAAAATAAAACTCAGACGAGACTTATATATGATGCGTCTCAAATAACGGGTGATGAAAACTGTCTGAAGGGTGAGGACGTTCACAACACCGCGCTTGTATGTTTCTCAGACACATGGATTCAATTACGGCATGCCGGCCTCTCAGACAAAACGAGCTGCCCTCTTTATACACATTACCAAACTCCTCAAGAATGAAGTTTGCCTTTTATTTCTCAGGCCTCATGGAATTTTCTTATTATTATTCACAAATCAACAAGTAGACATAATGGGAAGAAGAAGGAGAGCTCCATTACACATATTGCATTTTAATCTTCAATAGTAGTGATGGATCAATATTTATTTTCCTGAAGCAACTCGTACATCCGTGCCCTGTGTTCACGACTTACTTCAAAGTCTGTCCAGATGTTCCATTTTTAACAAAATCATCACTGCCAGTTTCTCTTCCAGTCTCGAGAGTGTTAGAAAATGTGTGTTGGTGGACAGAGTGGGAGTTATAATGAATGCGAGTGTATGGGGACTTGAGGGAGCCTCAGGTTTTGGGGGAGTATTTCCTGTTCTGCGAGCAGATGTCTAACACAGTCCAGGAAACACTCTTTTTTCCCAGTTTTCCTTGGGTGGGACACTCTTTCAGCCAGAGTTGAGCAAAAGCCCTGATTTAAATATATCAAAGCTGCGGACTGAAAATAGGTCATATGTGCAATCTTTGCTGCACAAATATGGTCAAAAGCACACATCCCAAACAACTGTCTGTGTTTCTCTCATTGGTTTTTGACGCGTGACTGATTGCAGCATACTAATTGCATTAGCAATCTGCACGAGTCGCTCAATGCATGCGTTATCATTCGGTCTGGCTTCTCAGTGGAAGTCACATGTCATATTTTGGTCGAAATCATCTGCATGTTTGTCGTGTTGAAAGACATGTTTTGTTCCAAATATACATCATGATTAAATTTAGTAATGGCATGTAAGCATGCATTAAGCATGTGGCGGGCTGAGTATTTCCCAGCGTGCTCTGCACCAGAGGCGGTCGCCCTCGGGCAACACATGTCTGGCAGAATAGGGCTCCAGTTAGGGGAGATAACGGCATGCTGACCGAGTTCATGTGGCCTGATTGAGCAGTCAGACAAACACATTTTCATCTGCTTCAGTGTCTTCAGTCGGGTCACCCCTCACCCCAGCACCTCAACACCCCCAACCCTCCTGAATCTGTGCGAAACTTGTCCCTCACTGCTCATGTAGCACATGAGAACTATGCTTCAAATCATGTAGTTTGCTGTTAAAATCTGATTTTATTTGGTAAAATCCATAATCAGAAACCATTGAGATCAAGAATATCATAAAAAGTCATACAGGTCTGTATGTAACTGCCAATAAACTACTTAGGAACAACTTCATAGCATCACACTAACATCATGGTGAATTTTTCATTGCCAAGCATTAACGGTTATATCATTTTTGTCCAATAACTGATACAATATTTTTTACAAGAAGACCATTTATTTGATAAAAAATAATTTAACAATTGCTAAATAGTCTTATTATTCTTATATTCTCAAATATAATTTATTCCTATGATTTAAAGCTGAATTTCCAATATCATTACCAGTCTTTAGTGTCACATAATCCTTCAGAAACCATTTTAATATGCTGATTTGCAAAAAAATTTTTATCAAAATTGAAATTTTTTTTTGCTGCTTAATAGTTTTCTGAAAGCCATGAGAGTTTTTTTTATTTTGATTTAATAAATAGAAACAGACATTATAAACATAAATAGATCAACATTTGTTTGAGATAATAATTTATCACAAAATATAGATTATATATTTTTATTAATAATTAGAAATATAAAAAATAGGTTACACTTTATTTTAAGGTCCAATTCTTGCTATTAGCTAATGCTGTCACATGAAAAAAGTGTTTGTTTACATAATAAACGTGTGCGTGTATATTCATTATGGATATAGTTTAGTATAGTAAAAAAGTAGTATAAAGTGTTTGACATAGTAGTGGTCCTTTTCTATGCAATTAAAGTGAAATAACTGAACATAAATATAAGAGCCTGCGAAAAAATGCAAGTTTTAGAAGAAAATTTAAATGGTACTAATAGGCTTTCACATCTGAACTCTTCATATATTATATATATATGCCCATACTTAGACTGATCTCAGACTATAGTTCTCCAGAGAAGAACAGGCTAGGGGAAGAGCGTGCATCCTGTGGATTTATAGTTCCTGAAGGTTGGGGAAAGGAGCACAAGGAGGTCAGAGAAATGGGACATCCTGTGTGGATAATACTGCTGGTCATACATACTGTCACATTCCTTTCACTGCAGACTAAACTTGAGTAAATTTTCATGAAGTGCCTGTGGACACATGATTGGAGAGGTCTGTGATTGCGGGGGAGACTGTGTGGGATTTTGTCCTTTTAATTTTACTGATCTATTGCACGACACTGTTGTAAAATACTGGCAGCTATTGTCTGCTGTTCATTGCAAAAAAAAAAAACTAATTCCAAAAATGTAATTTCCCCCCCTTAATAATCAGAGTAAAGTCCAATCACAGAGAGATGTTTGCATGCCTTTATTGTGATTAAAATCAGCATGCACACACATTTCACTACCATTATTATGAGCTTTAATTTAATCTATTATGTAAAGTTTAATAGGTGATAGGTTTATCGGGGTTCGTGTATTACAGTTTCATTTACAACTTATTACTGTATATTTGATTAAAAAATATATATATGACATCCAATTCAGTTCAAATTTATTTGTATAGTGCTTTTTATGATACATATCATTGCAAAGCACTTTTACACCAAAGTAATGTTTTACAGTAGCCTGCATGTTGCAGTAGCTTGTACATGTACATATGGCTATAGATGTGAGACAAAGATCAATTAGTAACGTAATCGAACAGACAAGGAACATTATAAATTAGTAGCAGAGTTCGGTATTGCTATTGTATAGGACTGTGGTATGTATAGTCTATAGAGAAATTCACTATAATGTCCTCATATAAGGCAGCAGGGTAAACTAAAATGAACGGATACTCACTAATACAGGTCACATCCATGATGAATCAGAGAAAAACTTACAGTAAGTGTTCTGTCCATTAAACACAAAGGCTGCATTAGAGATTGCATACACTGAAAAAAAAAATCCTGTAAAATCTCTTTACTACATAGCAGGCGAAAACAATGTGACAAAAGGATTGGCAAAATACCAGGATGAACTACTACTTCCAGCATGATTCTGAAACAAGCTACTTCATTTGTAATTATGTCTTTTGGGGACTTCCTTTTATTGCATTTCACTGGAAATTCATAGTTAAGACTATTTTAGCACTATGCTTGTTTTTACAGCATGTTAATGTTATTCCAAAGGCGAATAAAAAATGCTGATCCTGGATACACATCATATCATCTCATGCATTGGTTGAAATGCAGCAAATGGAAAAAAATGACAAAACCTGCTAGCTTTAGCAATGAATTATCATATTTAACCACTGAAGAAAAAATGAAAAAATATAATTGCCTCTGGTGCATTAAATGTGTCATGGCCATGTTATATGCACACAACATCAAAGCTTTAAACAGACAGAAAGCATCGCTTGCTCCATTTAGACATTTCCTGTGGGCTACATCGTTTGATTCATTGTCACAATTCCTTTTTAATTTAAAGGTCAATCATTACACATCCATACACAATAATTGTATAAGGATACATATGTGTAGCCCTTTTACAGAGCGTGCCGACCTTGTTAAAAATGCTCTGTTTATTTCTGAAAGACTGTCAAAATATGCAAAAATTGAAAGCATTTGCTGAATTGTCTTCTCTGTTGTAAACAGTCCATTTTAGTTAACCCCATTAAAACATTTCAGTGAGCAAATCCTCATCTGTAAATCCTCTTTTTTCCAAGTGTGCAGGGAAAATCCTGTATGTGTGGAGGGGGGGTTGACATGCAAAGAATTAGGCAGTTGCCTTGGCAACAGTATTTTACACTAGCCTACTATCAAACAAACCCTGCTCCTGCTCAACTTACTGGATGAGGAAAACCTTAAACTAACCTCTAACACACATTAAAACCTGAAAGTCGTGGTATTTTCCTCCCAGTGATTTTCAAAAATACTTATACTCCTTAAACTATAAGTAAACGTAAACAGTACTGTATAAGGTTCTTTTCTTGGCTACTGTATATGGATTTTCAGAGATTAAAGTTGTTAAAGGGTTTTTTTCTCGTTCTTAGGTCAAGGTGGTCAAGGTCACGTGGATTCAGCAATTGCAGTAACTACATCATTATGTGGTTCAAATAAAAAAAAATTAAAAAATCTGCTTTCTTCACTGATATGCGTTTAAAAAGATGTGAATACTGTGAAGTGTTTTGTTTAATGGACCTCACGTATATTTTAACGTCTTGGATTCACCATCACAAAAGCACACATTTTTTTGTTACTGATGCCATTGTACAAATTCACTATACAGTAAGTTAGTATTTATTCAGCAAATAAAAGTTTGATGTAATTGTGAGATAAGGATGGAGTCCTGTGTAAATGGACATCATAAACAGCCCTGTTTCTTTATTTAAAACATTTCATGAGGTAAAACAAGTACTTTTTATATTTACAATAGGCTGGCAATTGCTTTTAAAGGTAGCAAAATAAATAAATAAAAAAAAAAATAGAAGGTGGTTAAGTACAATTAGGTGAAGAAAGATTAAAAAAATTTTAAAAACTCATAATTGATCCAAGCTATGGTTCTAAGAAATAAAGGAGATATTATGTAATTCAGTTTAAAAGATATTATTTCCTATTACTGACACTTCCAGCCAATTGCAAGTCAAATGAATCTATCCACAGGTTCATTTTTGTTGTTTCAATCCATTGAAAAACTTGGTCTTTTCTGTTTTCTATTTCTATAATAAAAAAAAAATGTATTTCAAACAATAAATGGGTAGTTGACGTATCAGTGTCCTGTGGGTGACAGATCATGTTATTTATTGTTACTTTTTTTTTTTTTTTTTTACATTTTTGCTGTCACACCATAGCACACAGTCCAAGTTTGCCAGCTAACCAAATATTGAAATGGTCAAAAAACAAAAATAAATGTGTGAATGAAATAGTGCCCTCTACTGTCGAGCAAAAATAAACGACAGTCCTTTTTCTTTCTCTGAAAACTTTTTTTTTCTGGCTGCAATAACATGCTTCATCAAACAATTCCGAAGTATAATATACTGTGTATAAATACTCAAGTACATACTTTCTGTGGTAACTGATTGAAACTTTTATTAAACTTGGAGCAATAGTTTAATAATTTAAAAAGCATCATATGGCATCATACAGGGCAAGGCAAGGCAAAAAAAAAAAAAAAGTCTTCATAATTTATTGGCAAAGTTTAAATCACAGTACATTCACAATCCTCCCAAAATGCATGTGCCATATAATGCACAGATTGAATAATAACAAAAACACAAACAAATAAATCCATAAATATACATAAACACAAATCCCTGTAGTTTTCAGTAACAGTTGCCACTGTTTTAGTGAGAATAAAACGGAGGTGAACGGTGGAGCCCGTCCCACTGTGAGGGATCATGCAGTGACTAAACAAACCCAGGAAAAAAAATAATATGTTCATCTAAATTTCTCTTGATATGCAAAACTGAAATGTGTGTACCCATTTAAACACTGTTTTTATCACGCATTCCCTCTGTGTTTAAAGTACATTGGAGCACAGCAACTCATCCCAAATGTGTTTTTTGAGTCCTGTACCATCCAACGGCTGAGCTTGAGGAATTTACCTTTCTAAAATAAAGTAAATTACATAAAACTGTGAGAGATGTATCATCATACGTTCCTTGTCTTCTCCTCAGATGAATCCGATGTCCATTTTGCACAAATAATTCCTACTCGTATCCCGGTCAGTGTGTTTTTGTCTTTGTGTCTCTGAGCTATACAAGATTCATGAGCTTCATTGATGAAGTCTGTGGAAACCATAGAGTTGAGAGCCATTACTGGGCTTTGGTTCAACAATATGAAATATCAAAGCAGAAGCTATTCAGTGTCAATCAGTGTATCTCAATGTGAACCTAAAAGAAAGACAAAGATGAGATTTAGCACAAATTACGAGAACTGAACGATATGAACAGTTCATACATATTATGTACAAAAAAGTAAGCTTCTACAATATATACAATTAATTGTAGAATAAATGTTTAAATGTTAAAATTTGGTTATTTAGCGTCAACTCAACCAGAGGTCCCCCAACATATTTTACTAACATACATACCAATCTCTTTGTAAAAGTAACATTATGTCATTTAGGCAGTAAATATTCATCCATGACATTTAACATTATGGCTTTCATCATTATACATGCCTTTCTTTCTTCGGGAAAAAATATTAGCAAAATCAAAAAAGAAAATGGGAAAGTTTCTGAAATTTGTTTGATTTGACATGAAACGGCCGACAGACACAGATAGACAGACAGAGAGAGAGAGATATACAGACAGATAGACAGACAGAGAGAGATATACAGACAGATAGAGAGACAGACAGATACAGAGACAGACAGAGACAGACAGACAGAGAGAGACACAGAGAGACAGACAGACAGACAGACAGACAGAGTTGGATAAATAAATAAGATAGATAGTGACAGCCAGACATACATACAGACAGAGAAACAGATGGAAAGACAGACAGACAGAGAGAAAACAGATAGATAGTTTGATTAATAAATAAGATAGATAGTGACAGACAGATACAGATAGACAGACAGAGAAACAGATAGATAGACAGACAGAAAAACAGAGAACCAGACAGATAGAAAGACAGACAGACAGACAGACAGACAGACAGATAGATAGATAGATAGATAGAGTTTGATTTATAAATAAGATAGTGACAGACAGACACAGATAGACAGACAGAGAAACAGACAGATAGAAAGACAGACAGACAGACAGACAGACAGACAGATAGAGTTTGATTAATAAATAAGATAGATAGTGACAGACAAACAGACAGAGAGACAGATAGACAGACAGACAGACAGAGACAGAAGGATAGACAGACAGACAGACAGACAGACAGACAGACAGACAGACAGACAGACAGATAGACAGACAGATAGATAGATAG
>JAUCMT010000068.1:22110344-22123131 GCA_032357475.1 Enteromius thamalakanensis
GATTTTAATCTAGATTAACATCTTGTAAGGTAGAGCTAGTTCAGTAGGCCTTATAATGGTGTGTATTTCAGTTACTATTTCATATTCATTCCATTTTTCTGACAAACAGAAACCATTAAAAATATCAGTGAAAACAGTTATATTTATTAGATCACAGAATAAGGGTGTATTGAATAACATTATTTGACCCCAAAGAAGCAAAGTAGTATGACACACTGACCATGAATATGCAAATTGACATATGACGTCATCTAGCAATCTAAAATGGGTTTTAAATCGAATGTGTGGAAGGTTTAATAATTTTTTGTTCACAGCTAATTGTTAGCACTGTTCAGTGTTCATGTAAACTGTTTAATAAACACTTCTGGCACCTTTTTTTCTCTTAATTAGTTTTGTTTTTTATGTAAATGTTTCAATAAATACCGTACCATGCCATTCATACCGAGGTATTATCGCACCGTGAAATTTTGATACCGTTACATCCCTAGTCATTCATTATTTTCACAGATATTGGTGAAAATAATTAATAATACAATTTAAAAAGTTAATCATTCAGAGACATTCAGGGGCAGTCGTGACCTAATGGATAGCTAGTTGTACTTGTAACCCAAAGTTCACGGGTTCGAGTCCCAGGTCTGGCAGGGATTGTGGGTGGGGGGAGTGAATAACCAGTCCTCTCTCCACCTTCAATACCACAATTGAGGTGAGACCCTTGAGCAAAGCACCGTTCCCCCAACTGCTCCCCAGGTGTGTGTTTATGGTGTGTGTGTGTGTGTGTGTGGTTGTTCACTTCTCCCTGGTGTTTGTGTTCACTTAACCCGGAGAGCACAAATTCCAAGTATTGGAAACCATACCTGGCTACATGTCATGTCATATCAGTGAGCTGATCAACATTAACATGTCATGTCCTTTCCTTTTCACATTTTATTAAAAAAATAATAAAATAAGAACAACACATTGTAACAGTAATAATTTTGAAATATACATATTTTACATATGATAAAATTGTGTATGCTTGCTAGCTACACCTATATGAGCACCTATATTATTGTTTTTATCAATAACCTAAATATAAAATGTATGTAATTTTACAGTCATCTAAACTTAAGGTCGCAGATAAAAATGTTGTACGTCTGAAAAGTAACCTTTTTTTTTTTACACTGGATGGCTTCCTCTGGTAATTGTTGACCAATTTGGGTGACTTTAGTCTCTCTTTTTTATGCATTCAGAGTAGATATAATCACCCAACCCTTCAAAAATGATGTACTGGTGTCGATGAATGGAACTGTGGACCATGCTGTTATCTTGTTATTATCAGTGAGCTGTGATATCAACATTTTCACCTACCCATTTGTGAGTGGGAGTTGTTCTGTGGGCCTCAATGGATGGAACCAAAGCAGTAAGATACAATTTTTGACTGAATAGTAGAATGATTCTGATACTTTGTTCCTAACCATGCATAATTAAAATTATTTTTGGGGACGACTTCTTTCATTGGTGTTGATCTAGATTGTGGGCTTAAACTATTATACCCTGACAACGTAAGTCTGAGTGGGAGTGAGCAGAGTGGAGAGTGGACGACCACAGGCGTGGAAATAAAAGGCTCTCAAAACCGCAAATTACTCTCGGTATGACATAAAGACCTTTTATCACATGTCCTTGGTTTTAGTACATGTACACACTGTGAATTTTTAGGAATGACAGCCGTATTCAAAAATGCAAGTGAATTAATATTCTATTTGTGTACAGACTACAAAATTCCCTTTCTGTAGCTGATATTAAACTATACACATATTTACATATTTCTGCCATCTAGTGCAGTGTTTCCTCTTAATGAGACGCAACCTGAATATAGAAATATAACGTTGATACTTATTATTTTTCTTTCATCTGTAAACAGGTCGCTTTAACAATCAGTCCGTTTAGTGCTGTTGTGACCCTGATCTTGCCCAGTGTATTAATAATGCTGGCTGACCTGGTAAGCTTTGCTCTGCCGGTTCAAGGAGGAGAACGCAACAATCTTAAAGTCACCTTAGTCCTGAGCTTCACCATGTTCCTAATCATCCTTAATGATCATCTGTCCAGTGGTTCAAGCTGTAGCCCCCTCCTCCGTAAGTGAAAGAACACAACAGCATGCCTCTTACACACTTTCATTAGCACTGGGCAGTAGTCCTAGTGCGATGCAGTACAATAGAAGTTACTTGCGCAGGTTTGCTGAAGCAGTGAAAGCACTGAAATCATGTTGATCTGTTGATATGAAATCAAAGTTGCTGAGGTTTTTTTCTCTTACAGGTCACATTTGCTTTTCACTATTGGATCAAATTTATGGTAGACCACGGTTACTGTGGGAAGCATGTTTGTTTTAGTCTCTAGCATTAATCTTTTAGTATTATGGCTCACTTCCATTGAGCGGTACGGTATAAAATTATGTCTGTGTCTATTGTCAGAAGTTCGGAATGGTACCAAAATAGCAAACTGTACTGTACAACTTTTTTTGGTATTCATTTGTAAGTTTTTAAAAGGGTGGAGCTAAACTCACTGCAGAACCCTGGCCATCTAGAGTCATCACTTTTGCATTATGCAAGGGTTCTGCTCTGCTGTTCATGAGTTTGTTTACATTGGCTTATTTACATCTGTGTGAGCAAACAGAAAAAAAAATATAACAATATTACGTAAATACGTATTATATATAACGTATTTTTTAATTTGATAATTTCAAACAGAAAATAGCTGTTAATATGTGTTCTTGTGGACTATTGCCCAAAAACCTGCTTTAAATATTACTGTTGTTTTGTCATGAAATTTAGTTTTAAGTGTTTTTCAGGCTAGAATGTAGTCGTTTAAAATGCAAATCTGCCGTTTATTTATATAGGGCCAATTTTAGAATTTGAAATCACCGGGCGATCACCCGGCGCTCAGTGCTTATGATATCCACTTAGAGCTGCCTCAAGATCGGCTATGGCGACATTTACAGCTGTCTCTGATGTCTCTGTAGTAATTAAACATGAGATAAAATTCATTTTGCGTAACAGATATTAGGTTTTGGGTATATCGTGAATGGACCCCTGCACTGAACCCTGAAGTACACCACTGGTTAGCTGTCCCAAATTCAATGTGCACTGCAGAAATACAATAAGCTATGCATTTGCTAAACTAAGATTTTTGCTCCAAAGATTACCACTTCTGCTTCTGTCTGGTCAATCTGGTGCTGAGCATGGTGACATCGATAGTCTTGACACGTTTGACATCAGATGACAGTATTCTGCCTTGTAAATGCTCAAGGATCATCACAACACAAAATGCCAACCTGGGTCAATATCAAGGTAAGAGAATAATAAATACTGCAAACACAAAGAGTTGAGTAGTGTGTTCATGCTTTTATATAAATACATATGGTCTTCATTAGCAGACGTGATTGCAGCAACAACATCTACTGATCTGGCTTCAGAGGTGGCTTCCCTCCAAAAAATAGAGAAATTTTTAGAGAACATAGATCAAAAGAAACAAGTGGCAAACAACAATGAGGCTTTTGTAGATCGCCTGGACAAAATCTGTTTCGGTTTATTTTTCTTCACTGACATAATTTACATCATAATCATTGTTTATATTGTCATCAGAGCAGATATTTGTAAAGTCAAAGAGGTGGTTATATTTGATGAAGAAGATTTGAATCATTTTTATGAAGATGACAATGGTACATTTTGGTTCATATTGTGATTTGTTTTTTGCATGTGATTTGAATCTACAACATTTCTGTAAGTGATGTCCACATTTAAAATTTATATGAAGATCACACATATTCGAGAAGTGTTCATCTAAGCCGAGAGAGTCTATATAGCCACTTAGCTACATAGACTCTATAGAGAAGAGAGAATATAACAGCCCAAATCTAAGTCTAGTCTAAAATTAGCCCAATTTCAAGTTACTTAAAATCATGAACATGCTGGCATTACCCATTTTTTGCCTTTTGATTATATGATCTAGCACATTTTTAAAAAATTTTTTATAAGAATGTAATGTGAATTTTTATTTACATTTTTATTTTTATTAGCACATCCACGACAAACCAGGTGTGCATTTCCTAAAAGCAAATATGGTTTCAAGTTTGTGTTTGTTGTATTCAGCTACTGATGCTTTTGGGAAATGCACCCCAGGTAGAGAACAAAAAACAGAGGGAGAATAAACAGGGAAGGAAATTAGAAGAGTAACAAGGAGAACGTGGGAAAAATGAACTAATAATGAGATAGCAGTATTAAAATATTAGACAGAAGAGGGCACACATGGCACACAGAAACAAATGAAACGTACACAAGACATACTCTCACACCAACACACAAAAAAAGACCAAAACTACACAATGGTAAACAATACTTTCATTTACCATGTGCTGAAACAGAAAATTTAATGTCCAAACTGACAGATGTGTACAGAGCAAGGATGTCAGAATCCCCAGAATTGACCAAAGTGTCA
Source organism: Enteromius thamalakanensis (assembly GCA_032357475.1). Lineage (NCBI taxonomy): Eukaryota > Metazoa > Chordata > Actinopteri > Cypriniformes > Cyprinidae > Enteromius > Enteromius thamalakanensis. The sequence goes on from JAUCMT010000068.1 coordinate 22,114,815, forward strand.
GAATCCAGACCTAAATTAGGATCCTTTCAACACAGATCCATTATGAGTATTTGTGATCTGTTTTGTTTTGTGATCTGTCTATCCATTTTCCAAACTGACTGTGCTGTTTTGGGATTTTAAATTACTTGTCTTGGTAATGATTTTAATAGAAACCAGTATGAACAAAGCCTGATACAAAGAATTTTAAATAAACTCATCCAATGTTTATCAGCTTCTATGTGGGTTAATAGCAGCTTCTTTAAATAAATAATCTTTGTATGTAAAGACATGACACATATTTAAAATGTCCAGAACCATAAAAAGCACTTACTACATTCTAATTATAATATTTAAAAAGAAAAATGTTTCTCTTTCTCTTTTGCATTTCACCTCTGCTTTAACTACAAGCTTATGTGTGGCGCTTAAAACAGATTGCCTCGTGTTTTGTTTTAATTCTGAATCTGCTTTGTTAATGTATGTAAATGCACATGAAATGTATAATAATATACTAATATGCATGTTACTGTAATTAATAAAATTTTAATGTATTTTGATTCAGTTGCAAGTTTCATGAATTCTGTCTTGTCAGAGCACTTATCCTGACTGCAGATGGCAGTATGCCAGTATGTACAACCTTAAAAGTGTGTGTCAATCAAGAAAAACAATAATTCCAGGAGAGAGCCATAAATTAAAAATCTTGTAAAGCCAATATGCCTTATTCTGTATAACCATACTTTAGATCCTTTAATCTCACCACATAAACAAACAAATACCTTACTAACAATTATTAAGCGGCAAATTAAGAGTTTATTGAGGAAGAAGGTAATAGTTACTTAATAACGAGAAATGGACCTTAAAATACAGTTTGAAAGTTTATCTTATATAAACATGGATATAAACCTTGTTCTATTTGAAGGTTTGGAAGGTAAACCTTTGGCCCAGTCTGAGGTCCTGAGCATTCTGGAGAAGGTTTTGGTCCAGTATATCCCTGTACTTGGCTGCATTCATCTTTCCCTCGAATGCAACCAATCGTCCTGTCCTGCAGCTGATAAACTGGTCTCATCAGACCAGAGAATCTTATTTCTCACCACATTGGAGTCCTTCAGGTGTTTTTTTAGCAAACTCCATGCAGGCTTTCATGTGTCTTGCACTGAGTAGAGGTTTTCATCGGGCCACTCAGCCATAAAGCCCCGAATGGTGGAGGGCTGCAGGGATGGTTGACTTTCTACAACTTTCTCCCGTCTTCTGACTGCATCTCTGGAGCTTAGCCACAGTGATCTTTGGGTTCTTCTTTACCTCTTTCACCAGGGCTCTTCTTCACTGATAGCTCAGTTTGGCCGAATGGCCAGCTGTAGGAAGGGTTCTGGTCGTCCCAAACATCTTCCATTTAAGGATTATGGTGGCCACAGTGCTCTTAGGAACTTAGGAAGTGCAGCAGACATTGTAACCTTCACCAGATCTGTGCCTTGCCACAATTATGTCAGAAGAAATGGGCAGCACCTGAGTTAAGTATATGAGTGTCACAGCAATGATTACTTAGGACCATGTGATATTTCAGTTTTTCTTTTTTAATTTTAACTCTGCAAAAATGTAAAAACAAAAAAAAAAAACTGTCAATATAGGGTGCTGTATGTACATTTATGAGGAAAAAAAATAATTTAAATGATTTTGGCAAATGGCTGCAATATAACAAAGAGTAAAACAATTAAGGGGGTCTGAATACTTTCAGTAGCCACTGTGTATATATATGCTGAACAATTACTCATTCTCAGGCCATCCAAGATGAGTTTGTTTCATCATGAGAACATCAGCAGTGAATGGGTGCTGTCAGATTGATAGTCTAAACATCACAATAATCCACAAATAATCTACACCACTCCAGTCCATCAGTTTACACCATGTCAAGTGAAAAGTTGAGTGTTTGTAGATACAAGTGTGTAGGCTGTGATAACACTTCCTCCATTAAAAAGTTTTGTCTTGTTTGAACCAGCAGAAAGATTTTCATAGATTATGGATCATTTACAAGCAAAAATAAATAAATAAATAAATAAAATGGTGTGAACAGGTGTGATAAATGTCAAATTGAACTGATAAATTATAAAAAACATGATAAAAGATAAACGTTTTTCATATTCATTTTAATGAAGCTAAATACTGTAAAAAAAAAGAAAGAAATGGTTTACTGTGAAAAAAAAGAAAAAAAGCTTTTAAATTGACTAGTTTAATGGCGGTGACTGTACACATTGCATCATAGGTGTAATATGCAAAATGTCATAAAAACAGGTTGGTGACGCATTTTGTCTGATAAAAATGAGGAAATTGCGACAATATTGCCACATAATTGTGAATTCATTCAAACTTTGACTGAATTAAAAAGATAATAGGCATAATTCATGTTTTAATACGTATTTCTTTGAAAATTCCTTTAGCAACAGGGTCAGACAGGAAACAAGTATATAACAGGAAGTATAAACCAGAATAATAATAAAAAAGAAACTTCAAAGAAGGCTTTACAAAAACAAGAAAATAATAAAACAATAAAAGTCTCAATAATAATGATGTTGATGAAACGACAACAGTAATCATAGCATCACACAGGTCCACGCAGAATCTGGTTTTAGAGAATTCAACAGAAAGTTCATAATTATTCCTGCGTATACATTAGAAAAAAATTATTTTCAAAATTGACTGCTTGTTACTGAAACAATGCACTTCAAAAGAATGTACTTATTTGCAAAATTAATGTAATATTTGCTGACAATTAATTGCATATTATTTACAATGAAAATAACTATATTAAGGTTTTTTATGGTTAATATTAATTTCAATTTGTCAAAATTAAACTACAACTTCACAGTTTTTCATTGCGTGCTCTTAATTTGCTCTAGCGTGCAGTGCCACTTCGTTAGCATTTAACTTAGCTCCATTCATTTCCTAGGATCCAAACAGGGATGAATTTAGAATCCACCAAACACTTCCATGCTTTTTTTATGTGCACACAATGATACACGAGAGTTGAGGAAGAAGATATTGGAATACGGAAAAATGGTTTATTTTTCCTTTTAGAGTGCTTTTTTGATCCACTTAAGTAGGCTGCATCTTTAGCACATTTAAATTACATTAACTTTAATTGAATGGTGTCCATGATACAAAGTAAATAAGTACTTAGTAGTAGCCATTGTACTTACATGAAACAAAATGTATTTAGCATGTAACTAAGTTATGAAATAGTCTGTATACTTCTGTCATTAATTAAACACCCTTATGTCGCTCCAAACCCGTAAGACCTTTTTTCATCTTCGGAACACAAATTAAGATATTTTTGATTATATTAAAGTGCTCTTATACCCTACTACAACTGAAATTCCAGATCCACAAACATAGTAAGAAACGGTAAAACAATCCATGTGACATCAGTGAATCAACTTCTCTTTTGCGACGCTACATTTTTTTTTGCACAAAGAAAACAAAAATAACATAATTTGACTCTATCATTCTTCTCTCCTGACTTACGTTTTAGAGAGGATGTTAGTAGAGTATGATAGTAGAGCTTGTTACATATCAATCAATCAATCAATCAATCAATCAATCAATCAATCACCTTTATTTATATAATGCTTTTAACAATACAGATAGTGTCAAAGCACTGAACATTATCAAATAGGAGAATATGAGTGATGGTAATGAATAATGACAAGATTAAACACAGGTAATTATTGTGTATCATGACACCTTAAAAGTACTTTACATATGCTTTAGTATTTTAGTCAACATTTTAACCACATTTAGACCAGTCACTTTTAAAAGTATTGTAAGTATATCTCAGTCCCTATCTAAGCATGACACTGTAATTTATTTAAACCTAAAAATTTGGCCTTTATATTTGTGTATTTATAAGTGGTTTGATTAGCCATTTTCTTCATCGCCTCGGCCTGTGCACATCAGAAACATAATTGAACATCATAAGCTTCAGCTAAAAAAGCACAACACAATAGTGTCTGATTTCTGGTGTTTCCACAGCTGCCTTTTACTTTCCCTACAAAACACACCCAGCCTCCCTCTGATCACACTGTACACTGTCAAGCCTTTGATTTCTCTTCAGACTCCATCACGTTTAGCATGCCATTCATTATTGAATTATTAACTGAATGTAAACACACAACCTCACCCTAGGCCAGTATTGTGATTGCAACAATAACAATTAATTTATGACTCATAAATAAGTAATAAACTTTTCAAGCGTTTGTAGCTCTTCCTTGTGCAGAAAAGCTTCCAAATTAATAAATAAATCCTAATCCCAAAAGAGCATAAATATACCATTTTGCACAGAAGACTTTTTTTCAACAGATGCCTACAGACCCTATGAAATCAAGCTTTGAAGCAACAGTTTGTATGCTTTGATATACAGTGCTAATAGTCAATCCTAACTAGCAATAAAAAAGAAGTCCTTTCCCAGCTTCCTCTATCAAGAGAAACATTAAGAGAAAGAAGAGAAGTGTTAGGAATGAATACACTTATTAATGCTATTTAAACAAGCACTTAAGTGTATAATCTGGTTGAGATTTAATCAGAGTAGTACACATATTTTTCCACAACTACATTTTAGTGATATTTTACTGGTTTATTACATGGCTTACAAACATATAAAGGAGCTTGAAGTACAAACTGACAATGTCATAAAATATCTCATGTGACAACGAAGAGTGTCGCCAGGCACATGCCAAATTAAACAGCACTTCCATTAAATAAATAGCAACCTTCTCTCACCTTAGTTGCCATATTTTTATATATCTAAATATATTATTAATATGGATACATTCTCATACCATATATATCATTCCCCTGGTACAGTATATACCCAATATACAGTGCCCTCCACAAATATCGGCACCCTTGGTAAATCTGAGCAAAGTTGGCTGCAAAAATAAATCTGCATTGTTTATCCTTTTGATCTTTTGTTCAAAAAATTAACAAAATTCTAACATATCATTGATCTAAAAACAATTGAAATAGGGAGAAAATCTCATTGTGAAATAATCTTTCTCTGATTTTTGTTGGCCACAATTATTGGCACCCCTAAAATTTCTTGTGAGTAAAATATCTCTGAAGTATATGCCCATTCATATTCACAATTTTGAGCACTCCAGCATGATTATGGACATGAAAATATCCAGCCCTGGCTTCCTGTTTCTGTCACACCGTCACTTCAGCCTGTTCCCAGTTCAGCAACCACAGACATTACACAGTCCCAATCAACCCGATCCAGGTCACCTGAATTCTAACACCTGACTGCAATTAGCGCTGCCTTCAAAAGATTGCTCAACCAGTTTCACAGCAGCTGAGCTCAAGGTTAGACGCTCACATCTCCACTCGTCTATCTGCTTGCTCTTCACTTGGAAATCTGCTCTGTGTCTCCTGGTGCTTGGATCGTTGTGACTGAAAAAGACTTTAAACAATCAAAACTCAAGAAAGACTGAATATTCTCACCTGTTACTTACCTGAGTGATTTCTCCTGTCTGTTCACAAATGCAATGTGCACTTACCTGAAAAGACTTACCTTTGAAATTCTTACCAGCGATGATCCTGAGTTATGTTCTGTTTGAATCACTACTGCTTCTGTTGAAAAGAGATCGCTGATGTTAAACCTCTGCCTATGTGAAAATAAAAAGCCTTTTTGTATCTTTTGTACCTTCGTTGTATCCCTTGTCTGAGCGTGACAGTTTCACAGAAATATATATAGGAGGAAAAAACAAAGCCCACGATCCCTTAATGATCAACACAATGGGAAAAAACAAAAAAATATGTCTTATATGCTGCAAAAGATAATTGAGCTCCAGTTAGTGAAGTGGCTTTAAGAAAAGAGCCAGAGCAGTTAAATTTCCATTTCCATCATCAGGGAAATAGTTAAGAATTTGAGTTTGAGTGGCAGAGAGTGAGACTTTTTTTTTTTTTTATAAACCGCTAATTTGTATTGCTTTTATATTGCCACAAAAGTATGATTATGCCAACAGTGGCTAAAGTCAACCTGCCATACCTTTACCCCATCTGGAGATTATATACACTATCATAGATGAAATCTGCAATAAAGGCATTGGCTAAAAGCCACAAATGGCAGATTTTATCTCATAGTTTCAGTAAGCACCGTGGCACAAAGGGATAATGGTGAGAACCAAATCAATCACACTTTACTTTCGAGACCAATTCTCAGTATTAATGAATGAACAATGACTTTTACTGCAAAAAACTCTGAATTTTCTGCTTATTAATAGTAAGGTAGTTATTGCAGTAAGTTAAGGTATAGGGTCAAATTATATAAAATATGGTCATGCTGATATAAGTACTAATAAACAGCCAATATTCATGCTAGTAAAAAAACATCTAGTTAATGTCCCTAGACTCTTGTGTTATGAGCGGTGAGTGGATTGTAAGTGAGCATGAAGTGTGTAATACAACTCTAAGTGAAAGTTGGTCCTTAGCTGGTCATGTGCTGGTCCTAAGTTGCACCAATCTTCTTAAGACCTGCAAGGACCAACTCAAACCAGCATACCAGCTTCATAAATGCATAATCATAAATGCATATAATAAAACAATGAATGTGTTTTTGATCTTATATGCATCTTAATGTCATTGGTGACTCCCGAAACCAAATCTGAACTTCATTACACATAAAGGCCGCATTTAAATGCATCTGTTTGCAATTGTTAATTAAGAGATCAACTAATATTGGCCACAATCGGTACAAATGTATATTGAAATTGCACAGCCGTGAACTCGCTAACCCTGACCGAGGCACCAAATGTAGACTAGCAATAATGCTGTCTTGTAATTTATCCTAATAGTTCAGGTATAAATTGTTTGCACACTTGACATCAATAAAAAAATCATAGTAAATGCACCTGCAAATTTGTGCAAACAATTTTAGTGTTCATTTAGTGCATTGGGTCGTTGTGTTTACACTGTGTACACATAGCTTAACAAAGTACACCTTCAATGAATAGCACACTTATGTGCCCCAGACTTCCAACATTTCAAAACGTCAAGGCTGTTTCATAACCAATTCATGTCGGTCTTGTAAAATATGCCATCTTTCCATGTGTCCTCTCCAATGACTTTATGCACCCCATCACCATAATGATAACCCGAAGGCCCGTAAAGGGCTGAACTCGGAGATAAGGATGCGCTACAGATAAGCAAATTTACTTATCCAAATTTGACACACCCATTGAAATCCTTTAAGATTGACTCAAGATAATCCATATCACATCTGATCTGTAAACCTGATAAGATATCAAAATGATCAGACATAAATTATCTACAGTAATTCATATAAACCGTGTACATTATAGTTTAACTCACTAATGAACGATAAGTCTGCAGACTAGGCAGCAACAGCTGCACAATTTAGAAATAAAGAGTCATAACCTGTCAAGTATTTATGCCTTTCACAATCTCTGTTGATTCAAAGCTTTTAAGAAATTAATGTCTTAAAAGTCCTCAGCCCAAGACCTTGACAGGAGCCGACCCTCCTCTGGTGTTCATAAGCTCTACAACTGCTAGATATACCTATTATTTGTTAAACGAATAAAATAAGTTGATTTCAATTTTTGTTGTGCGCTCTTACTGTATAAACTGTCAATGTAGAGGCATAGATAGTTATGTAATAATCCTACAGCAACTGAACTGGATGCGCAACAATAAATGTAAACCTGGTAATCCAGTCCAGACTGTAGGATAAAGAGTGGATCTGTAGACCTGAACCAGCCTTTGATAAAAGAAAGTATGACGCATTTTAAGTGTTATTGCCATTATAGAGCGAAGAAAAATGGACTAGTGTATTCAAGGTCATATAAACAACCTGCGCTGTAAAAGAGTAAAAAAAAAGCTACCCAATGAGATCACTTCTGGGAATGTTTGCCAAAGAGGTATTCAGATATTGTTGAAAGGATTTAATGCTCGTATTCTGCGAAAACTGACTGACCCGCGGGTCAAAGGTGGTTAGCACAGTCTGAGGCTCATCTATAAGAAGGTCTTCGTTCTGCCTAGGTGTGATTTTTACGCTTGTCAAGACACGGAAGGGTTGTAAGTATTATGTTTTCATTACGTATCTGTTATCTGATACCTTAAGCATGCTTAGAGCTGTCAATTGTTGTAATGTTTGTTGGAATTAAGACATGTTACAAAGCAACAATTAATCAAAATTGATTAATTGTTTGGTTTGCTGGTCACCTTTTATATATATATATATATATATATATATATATATATATATGTATATATATATACATATACATATATATATATATATATATATATGTGTGTGTGTGTGTGTGTGTGTCTG